>WHYT01014637.1:24757-83484 GCA_009806455.1 Tetrax tetrax
TTTTTTTTTTTTTTTTTTTTTTTGTTGAATTTCTAATATTTTTGATCTTTCTTGGTTCTTTGTCTCATGCTTATATAAAGGTTTGTAATTGCTGCTTTTATTTTACATTTAAAGATAACAGTTTACAATTACTAAAGCTCTATCCGCTGTTGCTCTGTCCTTCCTGATTCAGCAGAAAAAAAAGGCTCCTTTAAGCTTTGGAAGTCAAGGTTTGCTTTGTGCTGTATCATATCAGGTGAAATTTTGCCCAAAACAGTCAACGGGCATCTAAAATAGCTCTGCTTTACTACATTTTCAATTAATTTCACATTCTTTGGTGATGACAGGAAAAAGGTGTTTTAGTGAATGAAAAGAAATGTAATGCTTGTACAAGGTTCTACAAATCTGCTATTTTCTGGCCAGAAATAGCTTCCTCCTGCTTACAAATTGCTTTGAACACAACCAGTGGTATTGCCACCAGTCATTACCTATTTCTGTTATGTCCCTTCTGTCTTTCACAGCTTTTCTTGGCATTTTGTGGCCAACTGTTTGCTCAGTGAGATAAGGAAAGTGTCATAGCTGTGAGTAAATATTGCAGATTTTCAGGAAACCCTGAAGAATTGTTGAAGAATGACACTATGGGGGATTTGGGAATATAGCACGCTTCCGCAAGCATTGACCAGGGTTGGAGGTTATCAGAGAGGAAAGAGAGGGCACGCGACAGCGATAAGTACTGATGCTTTCAGTATGTTTTGACCTTAGAGTGGGTGATGTTGGCTGTGGTGACTCAATCGTATCTCTCCGAGGTGGAACTGACCTGGAACGCGTTGGTGTGACATCTGGTGCATACCATCATCTAAGGCAGGCGGGTGGATCTGTGCATTGCTGGCTTATGCTTTCATTAAGCTGTGTTAGCAACTAAAAACAAACAGAAGTGAAGATTGAGATAAAACCTGGATGTATCAGAGGGATTGAGAGAGAGAGCTCCCAGTGCCATAGGAAAGAGCTGGAGGCAAAGACTGAATATTAGTGGTGCTTCCACCCATCATTTCATCTGATATTCGATGTCAGACACCAAATTAGTGGAGCTTTCACTAGGGCTTCATAATGTGGGTGATGTTATCTATGCTCTTGTCGTTGCTTGTCTTTGTAAGTTACTTGTAAATAAAAGGGCTTTCTTTTTACCTGTAATAGAATTACATGCATAAATCAGTGCTCAGCTTCTGCCTTTTGTATAGCGTCCTGCAATTTTCTCTGTGAAGTCTTCGTATTGGATGGCCTCTCCAGAGGCTTAAAATGAATCACAGAACAAAATGAAAGCTGACCTTATGCCGTATGTATTTTTTATAACCAGAGCTTATCTTATCAAGTGCAGTTGCCTACACTGCATCAGAAAGAAATTCTGGCTGATGTTTCCTCACAGAAAGAAAGAGATGTTGTTTCTTCAAGGCTTGGTGATACCGTCAACTTTGTATATACGTTTCACCCAAGCATAACCCTACTTAAGAATAAAGACATTTCTGAGCTCTGTTTTAAACGTGGCCTAGCAGAAGCCCAATTCCTTGGTGGCAGTTGAGCGTAGAGGGGAAGGGGTGCTGGGATGGGGCCGACAGCACCGCTGTTTCCGCTCAGCGTTGACAGTAATTGGGTTGGGCAGATGTCTCCAACAGCTGCGGCTAATGGGCTGCCGCGCTGGGCAGGGACCAGACCTCAAAACTCTTTCTGCTCCACAGCAAATGTACAGGCCTGAGTGCACGGAAGAATAAAACCTGTTCTGTATTTACCCTTATTATTAAACTTTGACCTCGCTACTAAATCAATAAATTGTTGTTGCTGTACACTTGAAAGTTGGCCTTTTCCACATAAGGTTGGCTCTTTTTTTTGGTTTTTTTTTTTGGTCTTTTTTTCCCCTCTGTTTTATTTGTTTGAAATGAATATTTAAATTATTGATAGGATCTTAAAACTGAGCTAATTCACTTCAATTTACCCAATAGACAAAACCATTTATAATTAACAGAGAAGTAGAGGTCACTTCGGTGTGTAATAGCTGCCAAGCCAAATGAATAACAATTAGGCAGTTTTTTATGCTAAGCTAAAAATTATGCAAGGATTACCTTCCGAATAGCCATGAAATGATTAGCAAGAGATTCAGGTGGCAGCTCTGGGGAGGGAGGAAAGAAATCCGGGGGGGTTCAGTTTTGAAACCTTGCACTTATTTCTTATTTATCTGGTTGGACTAGCTGTGCTGGCACAGGAAACAAATGGTCTTTTAAAATAAACCTTATCTTTAAATCATTGTGACAGCAGAAGCTATTGTAAGAACATGACCATACATAATTGAAAAGGACAAAGGGTGCGGGTTTTACATAAGAAGACTCGGATTTGAGCGGTGGCTGGCTTCATCTGCCCGTATTTACCCGGGCAGTTCCTAGGTTTGGTTCAGATGGAGACTGCTGTTATCCGTTGCATAACCTTTTGTTTTTCTTAGCGTTAAGACAGGGAGAAAATATCCCTAAAATGCCCCCCTTGACCTTGCTTATAGGTTCCTCTGGGGCTTGCGTGCTATTTGGGGAAGCGAGATGTGAAGGAACGCCTTGCTCAAGCGCTGTCTGGGTGATGTGCTTTTGTTTGCGCAGAGTGTTTTATTACTGCGAAGCAGCGAATGGTTAAAAGGAAAAAAAAAAAAAAATTAAGGTAGGCTACAATGCAGAGTTATTACACCAAAGCTGAAATAAGCATAAAAAGTAGCAACCACCACATAATGGAACAATAAAAAAGGCTCCTTACCTTTGCTTGCGGGACATAATACCAGTTCACAACACAATATAATTAGATTGCCGCCTTGCCCCTTGTAAAACTAGAAAGAAAAGAAATGTAGGGGTGCATTAAAATGCCTTTCATTTTCTAATGCCTTTAGTGAGCTGTTGGACATAGAGGACTTGCTCTGGCAAAAAGCTCCAGTGAGCTATTAGGTTTTTAACTATTTTATAGGTGTGGTGTGGTTTTTTTGGGTTGGTTTTTTTTTTTTTTTTTTTATTGTTGCCAGACCTAGTTTTTCAGCACAATGACTTTGTCCTCTCTCCCCCTTCTAGCCTGTCACACATTTATCAATCTTAGGGATAACCTTCAATCTAAAGATAAGACCAGGCCCTTATAAAGTGCTGTGTCCTGCTGACATATCCTTCCTTCCCCCTGCTTTTTTTAGCGAGCCTCACGTGATTTCTTTTATCTGGTGATCTTCTGATACAAATTTCTGGTGTCAGCTCCAGATCCCACAGACAACAGGAACAAAACCCTGAGGTGGGCACCCTCGCCTCTGGGCCAGGTTTAAGTGGAACACAACAAAGGACAGCAGAAACTCTTTTGGGTCAGAAGATGACCTTTCCTAAAGGGTTAACCACCAGCAAAGCCCTCGCTATCGTTTCCCATTAATTAAAATAACTTTTGCTCCCCATTAAGACTCTAAGGCTAAACTACAAGCGGTCAAAAGAAAGGACTGAATGTTGAAAAGCAACTTCATCCTCTTGGTAAAGCTGATGAAATTTACTTCTAGAAAAAGAGAGCTTTTGCCAAGGACAAATGGATGCAAAAATCACCACATTGCCATGAGTTGATTAGAATTGGGGCTTTTCAAAGAAAAACAATATTACTTATTAGCGGACCTGCCAAATTTTATCCTGACTCAAATTTTTTAAAATCTGTGGAAATGTCAGGGCTGCTATAGGCGTGCAGAGCTGACAATGATAAGTTGTGTGTATCTCTAGCCAGGAGTTTTAAAATGATGCATAGGGAGAGCAGCTGAAAGAAAACTTGCAAACTGATACGAGCAAGAAAAATGTTCCTGATTAATGCAATGGGGAAAAAAAAGAAAATTGGAACTTCCTTGTGTTTATAGTTTTTATGGCAGCGGGAGAAGTAGACTTAGCTGGGAGTTAAGGATTGATCATGAATGTTACCATCCACAACAAGCCCTTCGAGGCTTCCCAGGCAGCTTGGCAGTGTGTTACCAAAAGCACACTGAGAAAGAGAGAGAATGCTGACCTGGTAAGTGAGTGTGTCACCTCTTTCACCTGTTTCATGTTTAATTGCCTGTGACTGGTCTCCAGAGCAGTGTTCTTGGATCCATGATAAACAAGTACATGTTGCTGTAGATAAACCAGGACAAGCCTATCTGGTTTCTTCCCTGTCCAGCCATCCCTCCCGAAAGCTGGCCCTTGGGAAGTGAGATGGGTTTGCTTCCAGTCCACTACAGTGGCTTCTGGGGCTAAGGCTGGACTGCCACGTCCACTAGCCTCCTAGAAATGTTTTCATGACTCTTTCCTGGTCTTAATAACAAAGTTCACAAGACTGTTTTGGTACTAACGGAGACCTCAGCTCAGCATTTCAGTTTGGATTTTTGTTTTTAAATGAAGAAGAGATCAAGAGGAATCTGCTCTTGGCTCTCTAGGCTGAATTTTCTAGCTGAGTTATAGGACTTTTAGCAGGTTAAGTATGCTGAGCTGACAGAATAAGGCTAGACCATGCTGATCCAGAGGCAAGACGCTTCCAGCTGGCCTAGACTGGCATGATCTGTGTATTAAATTAAATTCAATACCGCAAATATCTGACATGACAGTGTGAGGCAGCTCTATTAGACTTAAGCTTATGCAAGTGCTACACGTGTATGAGTGTACATGCAAGTATATGCCACAGTTTTTATATATTTATACATGTAATATATCTACATTGTTCAATTATCCCCGCTGCTGTTAAATTTTTATTTAACTCAGTGTGTTCACTCTCGTTGCCTGCAGTGCAGCAGTCCAATAGTGTATTTGTAAGCGTATAGAAGATAACAAAAAAAAAAAATTAACAAGAAGTCATGCCAAATCTATTCAATTTTCATTTATAGCAGCAACAAACCTTGTGGGTAGCAAGCCAGTTTCACATAACAACCATAAGCAAACGTTTATAGGGTAAGTACCAAAGTGGCTGGAAAATTGTACACCAACCCAAGAACGTACTGTGCAAGAGTAGCTTGCTCTGCTCAGAGCAGAGTGGGTCAGAGGAGGGCCAAGAGGATGGGTTTTGTGCACAAAAAAAGCCTGTTACAGACAAAAACTGAACAAGGTAGTCTTAGAATAGAATAGAGTACTTCCGTTGGAAGGGACCTTCCAGCTGAAAAGTCTTCATGTTGCTAGGGCTAGAAAGAATAGGCTTAAATTGAAATAAGGACAAATCAAACTGTAGAAGTAAGAAAAGAAAAACCAAAAAAAAACCCAAAACAAACAAACAAAAACCAAAAAAAACCCCACCAAACCAAAAACCCCAAATCAAAACAAACAGCAAACCAGAAGAGCAGAATCTGTAGGACATCAGAGGGCTTTGCCCAGGAAGGTGGGGGCTGTCACTGGGGACAGATGAAGACAGCCACTTGCTGTTTTCTTTATATAGGAAAAAATAATGGCATCACCCAAGGAGGGCCTGGGGTCTTGCTCCCTTTTTTTCTTCCCTTTGCTAGGCGAGGCCACCGAGGCCCAGAGTAACCGAGCAGTGCGACCTGTGAGCGGCAGCGAGGCAGGAGGCCTGGGAGTTGCCCCAGCTACGTGCCAGTTCGGTCCAGCCGGCAAGGCGATGCTTTGGGATGCAACCTAGTGATCGCGTAAATGTCTGGGAATGGAGCCAGTATTTCTACAGTGGCCCTTGACACAAGGGGAAATACCAGAGAAAATCCAATGGAACTTTAAAAGCGAGATGTCTCTTAATTGTCCGGCGGTCACAACCTCTCTCCATCAAACCCCCAGATAACGAGTTTCCCTTCAGCCCTGTTTGGCCTTGTCTTTCAGAGGTAAAAACCTGAGCTTTCAAGCATGAGTGACAAAACTGGTGGTGGTGTTGAGATTTGTGCAAAAGCACATGCTTTTGCTGCATAGAGCAGCTCCTAAAAAGAGGAACTTACCACAGTTTAGGGCAATTTCTCTCTCTGGTGACAGTTCAGCAGAGGAGGAAATGGTCTAAAGAAAACAACTTTGAGAACAAACATTAACATGTTAATTATTACAGTGTTTCTGCACTAAATCACATTTACCCAAAACATAAAGCCTGGTGCTCAAGAGCTGCTGGGTGATGAGCTTCTAGAAACAGCCAAAGATGACTTTTTTTATTTATGTTTGATGTTTCTTGCTAATTTAAATGTCACAGCTCATATCTATGTCTCTGTTACCTCAAGGGTAGGCTACTCAAGTGTGAACTGTAATAGTGCTGCATCTCAAACAGACTTGAAAAGGTACTTCAATGCAGAATGTCTCTGTTTACATTTAAAATGATATATTATTATTTGTTATTTATATTGCAGTAATACCCAGCAGCTCCAGGCATCTATTAGGAAGCCTTTACGGTCCGTGCAAAACAGACCATAAAGAAACGGCCCTACCCCGATAGCTTTCATTTATAAGTAAATATAGCCATGAATATATCAGCATGTCTTCAGAGAAACCAGATACATCTGTGTCGCAGCATTGAGATAGTAATTTTCAGTCATACAGCTGCTGATGGACTGAAATTTTGCTATGCAAAAGGCTTCGTCTTCCTTCTTCCACAGCTAAAATCACTTCAGGCGCACGGGCTTGGGGCTGCTGAGGTAAATGAGACAAACTTGTTGAAAAGAGTATTTGTGGTTTGGCTTTTAGATTGGCTTTATTTGGTGCAAATAACAACAATTTGGTAACAGGTAAGTCACCTTGTAAATGCCCTGTGAGACTTCTGGGATGTTACTGGTGGAGGAGTATTATTTGGATTCTCTCTCTCTGTTTCCTGGAACTGAAAGATTAGAAGCTCACACCACATGGAAACCTTTTAGATCTATTTACCCAGAGAATTTTTTTCCCCCAACAGATGTGTACAGGCTGATTGGCTTTGACAGGCAGTGCAGCCTCTGCCTTGTCTGATGAGAAAGGCCCCGTGCTAATAAGCTAATATTCTCAGTTGCACTCATAAATGATGCAGTGATCCTAACAGGCTTTTCAGCTGCTACCAGAAGTCCCTGATCCAGATGTTTAAATGCACTCATAAATTCTACAGGAACAGGGAAGGTTTGTTGCTTGGGTCAGGGAGCAGGTATGGTTGTTCATGTGCTCTTGCCATTTTCCATTCTTCTCTACATCTTTTGTGAGATGAGCTGTGCTTGGCTTCTGTCCTGCGTCGTGGAAGAAAAAGGCAATAGTACTGAGTGTGGAAAGGCATTAAATCTGTCTTGTGAATGAGACAACCATTTGTGGTTGTGTCAGCAGTACTTCTCGGTATCTGGTGGATGGCAGGCAGGTTCTTTAGTATCCATGCTTGTATGTGGGAGGATGTGGCACTCCAATTCTGGCGGTGGTGTGTGGGGTGTGAGTTGGGCTGAGGTCTTGGAGACTTTGGGCTGGGGTCCAAGATTGACTTATGTTTTCTGAGACTCGTAGGTAGCTCTAAAATACGTCATTGAAGATATGTTGGACAGGCTCCTTTACATAGAGAAACCAAAATTGCCATTCCTCCTTGTAAAATTTGCTAAGTGCTTGGAGGCAGAGTTAAGTTGTTTGCTGGAGCAGCTGAGGGGTCCTTATGTTTTGTAAAAGTAAGGCTTTCCAGAAACATTATCTTTTGTGTGCTTGTCAGCTCAAGCAAGTTGTGTTGTCTGCCGCCCAAGTGGAGCTCGTGCTCCTCCTTTGTATCGTGTACTATTGTTTGTTTTTCTGTCAAGAAAAATGGAGTTAATTAAAACAATATTTGAAGTGGGTTTATTAACGTGTGTCTGTTCAACATGCAGAGGCATATCTTTTCCTAACATATCCTTTGTTTTCTTTCCTTGGCACAAAGACATTTCCTTGACTGTCTTGGCCAAAGCAAGACTCCACTAAGGCTGTCATGACCAGCCCAGATGTTCATTCAGCCCCAGTTCAAGGCTTGTGACTTCAGCTTCCTGCATGGTCAGGAGGAGACAGCTGGGCAGAAGATGCAGAGCAAGAGACTCTTTGCATCCACTAACTGTACTGGAAATAGAAGGAGAATGGTGTCCTTGTGTATGTTCAACTTGCAGATCCAAAGATTCACACCTACCCATGCACTAAACATCACAAAGATAAGCACAAAATCTGCCTTTCCTCACCTTTTACTGCCAAAATTATCTACCCCCTGCTTCTTTCCTTTCTACCTTGAAAAAAATTTCCCCACCTGCTAACCTGGAACCTTCTGTTTTGTGTAGTTTTCTATTGACAAAAAGATATATTTTCAGGCTAAATTGTTGCTTTGTTACAGTACTCCAAGAGCAGACCAAAGCACGGTTTGTTCCTCTGTTCCCTTTCTGCCGCTTGAGTGAACGCCTGTGTTTAAAAGCATTTGCCTGAACTGAACCCAGTAAATTCACTCGCAGTATTTAAGAAAAGCTGTCAGCGGTGCTGTGTTCCTTGTATTTAATCTGGTAAGTATCATATGTTCTGAAGTACAGAACTCAACGCAAAATGTTTTTTTCTGTGCTTGTGTTCATGCATCTGGCTATTTATCTTCTGATTTCCAGACTACTCTTCAACAGCCTGGAAAATAATGTGATCTGGTCTGTGACCAAAATTCCTTTGTTGCACTCTACTCATCAGAGCTGGGTTTGGTGCAGGGCTGTGAGTGGCTCCTTTGTGCTTGGTACTGCGTTACAAGCAGGGCAGAAGGATGAGCCGTTGGAAGATGGAGCCAGTGGTGGCTGATGGTGATAGACCCTTAAAGGTTCCTCCATGGGCTTCAGCGCCCTCCGTGATGGCTGCAGTTCCACCACACTGTCCCATAAAGGAGGTGTGCAGGGAAGAAGTAATGGGAACTTGTCATAGTTCCCATTATCAATGACATGGGGATTTGGTTGATCTGTGTGGCTTTCTGATGACTGGTGTTGAAGATTTAGCGAAGTGAAAATCCTGCAGCTGGTGCCCCTTCACCAGCAGCAGTACCGTGGGTCCTTCCTAAGGATGACAAAATTCTTGTTTGGGAAGGCAGAGAGTAGCAGGTAAATGTGTGATGATTTGTAGCTGGATCAATGAGAGTCACACTGAAAGGCCCTTAAAACCTCTCCTTCCCCCTTCCCCAGCTCCCCCAACTTTCATCTACCCATGTACTGAAAGATTGGTGCCTTACAAGCCTTCCAAAAGCGCACAAGTGGGTTGGTTAGGCTTTAACTCCTATTGGCTTTAACAGGACTCAAGCATCTAATCAGTTTATGTGAGTGTGGGTTTTTAAAAAATGCATATTTGTGTCCTTAAGCACCTTCATGACACTGGAAGAAATTTGGCCCTTGATATGGTAAATATTATTTATTTGTGAAGTTTGTATTGATAAGTTGTTGTTGTTATTGGCATTTCTGAAAAAAAAAAATCTGGGAAATGGGAATATGACTGTTAATAATTGTTATTGGATTGATGTCACGATGGGAACACAGCTTTGCAGGAAATGTCAGAGGAACATATAGAGATAATACATAGTGGAGCCTGATTGTTCCTTGATGTAGCAGCTCATTGATTTCATATCCTGTATTCCTTCAACCCATAGGAAGAAGTGCTTTCCTACTCCTGGCTTTGTAGATTTCTCAGAGAAAATAACCTTTAACCAAGCGACGTGAATAATTTAAATTAAATGGAATAATAAGAAAGGTGAAATACCTAGCAAATATTTTACTTCAGAAAGGCAAACCTGGGAAGGTAACTGTTGGAGTGAGCAGCTCGAGAGAGGGGCTTGGAGCATGCTTGTGCCAGAGGTATAAAACCTGTCCTCCATGGGCATCCCTCCCCTGCATGAAAAACAATTGTGCATAAGACTTGCAGATGTGCTTACACCTTTTCTGTGGGTGTTCAGGAAACTCAAAAGGGAAGGAGAAGTGAGATTGATTATGGACTTAGAGATGTGCAGCAAGGACTGGCGCCGTAAGGCAGAAACTCACTGGCTAGAAATGTCTGATGAGGAGAAAGCTGCTGGTGTGGTATTTGATCGCAGGGTGACTATGAACCGCTAAAACAGTATAGCTGTGTGAAAACCAAACGTGCTGTAAGATTAAACAGCTGAAGTATTTCCTCCGTTCACACAGAGGCATTAATGTCTCTGTGGAAATTATCAGTGAGGGTACTGAATACAGCACCGAACCCTCAGAGTCAAAATAGATGGGTTCAAGCTGAAAAAAATGTCGAGCAAAGTGTAGAGAGTTTGATAATTATGAGGGAGAAAATATCATACAGGAAGAAAACAAAAGAACCAAACCCATAGCTTGTTTGGCTCTACAAAATGAAACCTTGGAAGGGATAAGGTTACTGTATGTAGAGTGCAAGAGGAAGAAGGAAGAAAGAACTTTGCAACCTAGAAGATGATACTGTGGTGAGCGCAAATGAGAATAGGTGAGCCAAAAATTAACGGGAGCAGCATGGTTGTAAGAAGCCCTTACAGGAGCTGGCAGGGTAAAAGAGAAAAGTCATTTAAGATGGTGTTTGACCCAAGTGATGCAGCTACCTGCCTTTCAGGGGACAAAGTGATGCAGGAGAGTCCTTCCTGTCTCATGTTTCTGACTTCTTTTTTTTTTCTTCTCTTACACTTGATTAAGTAATAAGTACCTTCACTTATTATTTGGATGACTTTGTCACTGTTTGCAAAGTAATTCAATTCGGATATCTGTTCAATAACCACGAAAATATTCATGAATCCTGATTGTTTTGCGGATTTCAGTGCCATAATCAGTCAAACAAGATGTGTTACACCTTGGTGACTAGACAGTAAAACACTAGTTCTTTGCTCCATATAAAGTGACAGAGATTTTAATTGCATGCTTGAAAGGTCTGGGGTGTTTCTGAACGAATGAATGAATCTATTAGTGCCGTTGTCTTTGACTATAAATGCTCTTGCATAAAGATGAGGCAAAGCTATTACCGTCACTTGTATGCAGCGCTCCTGCTCCCGTGTTGTTCAAATTGTTTTCAGTCAATGGTCAACACTGCCTTGAAATTGTGATCGCAAAAAGCAAAGTGGAAAACTAATGTAAAGTTCCGCTGACCCTTTCAAAATTCAAATGGTTTTCCGATGATTAGGGGAAGCATGCTGTCACCTTGCGCACATCTCTCCCTGGCTGCAGAGGGTGTATCCTCAGTGCGAAGCAGGATTGGTCAGTTTAAGGGATCAAAGCCACTTTTTCTCCTCAAAATTAAGGAATATATTTTATTTTGCAGTATCTAATATGATATCTTTGTAAATGGCAATCCCTAATACCCAAAATACTAGTGGAGAAAACCACTTGGAAGAGTTTTGTATCAAAAGCAGCATTGTATGCTTTATTATTGACAAAATATTACGATGCCTACTGGCTGCTTTGTTCTGCATCTTGCTTTAGCATCCAAAGTCTTTTAAGAGTTTGTTCTGCATGTGCAAAACCCTGGGATACGTGACAATCCTAAGCACCGGCTGTAGGATTTTCTGGACATGCTGGAGGGCTTTGCCAAAACAGCTGGAGTAAACAAGAGTTTCTCTTCGCCGCTAAAAAAGGTACATTTTTCATCTTACAAATGAATGTTAAATATAAAGTAATTGATTTGAACGATGCCAACACAAAAATCACCCTGAAGGCTGGAAGCATTAATTGCAATGCAATTGCAAATTTGCAATTGCAAAACTGAAGCGGATTGCTCTCACTGGAGTCCGTGCGCTGAGTATTTTTAGGCTAAAAAGACGCGTCTTTTTCCTCAGTCGTGACAAGTCCCTGCTGCAGCCACGGTTAATGTCAGCCGAAGAGTGCTTTGGGTGCTGTTCTTATTTATATCACTTCTGTAAACAATCTCTAGCTGGGATAACTGGATCTTCAGTGGGGTTTTTATTGCTGCAAAATATCATGCTCGTAGTGTTATGCTTGACTGGAACTGTTGTCCAGCCAGGAGTTAAGTGTCCCCGTAGGAGTGAAGGGTCTGCAGACTGGGTGAAATTACCCCGAGTCGTGGGTTTACAGAGAGGGTGAGGCTTGGGCAATGAAGAAATGGGCAAAACTACTTCAGTAAAGGTTGATCCCCACTATCCTGCGTCAGGGCTGGATTCCTGCTGCTAAATCCAAATGTTTCCTCCTCTTTGTGCCAAACTCTATAAAGCAAAAAAAAAAAAATCTCTGTATGCCAGCACAAAACTCAGGAAGTGACTATCATAGCCCATAGAGGGAGTGGAGAAGAATGGTAAAAAGAAGATACTTAAGGACATAAAACTATTTGCATGGAAAATCCTACAGTTGGGAATAATGGATCAGGGAAGGAAGGACAGATGGAGAAACTTCCATTTAATAATGTTCTGTCTGGGTCAAAGGGACAGATGAAAATTTGGAATTAGTCCTAGGCGACTCTGAGTGTTTGTCTGCATATTTAGGAGCCTTAAAGATGTAGATACTAAATTCTGCTCCCACTACTGCGGATTTGTCGTTTTCCTGCTCTCATTTCTTCCTTAGTGTGTGTATATCCTGAGCTATAGCGAGCCTGAAGTTACATCTTTCACTCCTAGCTGCACAAAACCAATAAGGCTAAATGTTTGAAACACAGCAGTATGTAACAAAAGCTTCCTCCTCCCTCATTTTCTTTCTATATGGCACAGGCTAATGATACATCCTCAGAATTATTTTATAGAAAGATATAATCTATGAAATAAATCCCGAGCATCACTTCTTTCCTCTGTGACACAGGGAAGCGGTATCCCCATGGCGCAAAATGGGTGCAGCTGGACACAGAGTCAGATTCCAAATGGGTGATGGTGTCTTGGTGTAACAGGATAAATGAATTCCAGCAAAAGAGAGCAACAGGCTGTTTGTCAAGGGTGTCAATAAATTTCTGCCTACGTTTCCTTTCATGAGTGGAAAGCAGACAACAGAACTAACAAATTATTCCTCTCCTTCAATGCCTCAAACATCACTATAATGATGGGAAAACAATGGCAACTCCTATAACCATCATGAAACCAAGAATTTACTGTCATGTTCCTCATGGGATCTAATTTAAAACAGTGTTCTTGGAGAAACTCAGGTCAAGAGTAAAGAAGAAAAAGTTGACGGAGATCTGGTTTGACAGCTGGAATATTGCAGAGCATACCAGGCTAAACTCTGAAGGGCTTTATGGAAAAGAACTTCTTAAGGGGAATGTGCTTGAATCCCAACTAACCAGAAAGAAACAGCAAAGCTTTTGTGTTTCTTTGCGTAGGATTTCCCTTACGCGTGCATGCTGTAAGTGCAGACAGCTTTGCCAGAAATGTTTTTTACGACTTGCTGTCGTCTTGCAGCAGCCCTGGGACGTGAGTCTTGCCTTTCCTTAGGGAAAAGTCCAGGGTTTTGCACTTGGGTCAGCGAGCGGAGGTGGCTGTAGCTCTTTGAAGAGAAGACAATCTGAAGGCAGAGCGTACCTCAGTCTGTTGGTGTCTGTCTTTCCCAAGGACTTCTTACCTCTTGCCAGTTTCTAGATCCCATAGCTAACACGAATTAAGGAGTAATCCTTCCGACCGGTGAAGAAGTAGCTTTGCTCACCCAGCAGTCTGTATTTAATCCGTCTTCTGGACTTAAGCACTTCACTACCAAAGTCAAAGAAAACACAGTAAATGCCTAAACAAAGCAAAATTTGACGTCTTTGCTTTTCCGTGTGCTGTGTAACATTCCTTCCACAGTTGCTGTAGGACTAAATTTGGCACAAACGTTTGTCAGAAGCACAACAGCTAAAAATTTTTTTTTCTAACTTCCCTGAAAGGATGGAGAAAGGACATACCCTTTAGTTTTAGTCAATATTCCCCACTTCAGAGAAGCAAAGAGGGATCCTTAAGCTCTCAATTCTTTGTAATTTGTTTTAAACTTTTGCAAAGGTCAAGTAAGCGAAGGGGTGGGGGGGTACCTGCAGAGAAATATATCTTTTTTTACAGTAAAAGCAGGAGCTTACATTTAAGGCTATTTTTGTGGATTTTGCTAACAGAATGGGGTTTTTAACTGCTTTTATACTCTGGATTTTTTTTCTTTCTAAAAGTAGTGGACCACTTTAGCAATTTTTTTTTTATTTTTTTTTTAAAAAAAAAAAGCCCCCTAGGGTCTGTGAATTAAACCCTCCTTTTGCTTTAAAAGGTTCAAGGCTTTGAAATAATGAATGGTCAGGTCTCCTGTACTTGAGGGTTTTCCTTTTTGAAGCATCACTTTTGTTTTACCATCCAAGACATCCTCTGGGATCCTGAAAATCCTTTTACAATGCAGGAGTCCAAAAGTCACCTATTTATGGCAGAACTCCTCTCCAGAGGAGGGGAATAAATGCAACTGAAGTAATTCACATCAAATAAAGATAAAAGCAGACACAAATATTATTAAGCTTTAATAAAAGATTAAATGTTGCTGGACAGGAGAGGAGGAGAGCAGAGGATGAGGAAGAGGGTGGGAATGGTTAAGGAGCGGGATCTCATCCTGGAGGGTGATCCTCTGTTTATTGATTTTGCTCATTTTAAGGGCAAGCAGTGTCAGCTCTTCCTCCATCAGCAGAGGTCCTGCCCCAAGATCATGTACATTAGAGACATCGCCATTCTGTAATCAGGAGCTGGCTGGTTGTAAACGACCCAAATCCAGAACAAAACCTCAGACAAAGCTGAGGCGGATCACCTGGTCAATATAATGTACACCTCTGCCAAGCCTTTTAACAGCATTAATGTAAAAAGCAAAAAACTGTCATGTAAAAAAAAAAAAAAAGCTCTGGAGAGAAGTATGAAATAATTTGGAAACGGAGAGCGCTTCTTTTGAAACTTTGCAGTTTTCATTTATTTAAGAGAACCTGTATAAATGTGGTGCCAGACCTCATCCTTTCCGTGAATAAAATGTCACCGAGAAATATTTTTGCTTTTGCTAGGGTGGCATATTTGCTGAGAAATATCAGAAGTTTTCATGGGTTATAATTAAATGTATGCTGCTGAATTTCCCCACCCCCTGGCCATATTGTGTTTTCTCTAAACAAACCTGTGCTCGAGAGCTGCCATAAGCTGGTAAAGCTAAAAGCAATGAGTCTACAGGAAAGTACAACTTTGCTGTCTTTATTCTTGTCGTTTAAATGGAGTAGCAAGGGCTGCTCTGCATGACCCAAATTTTCTCTTGCCAAAGTGGGACGGCAGGAGATGGTTCTTCTCGATGAAGGAAATAGCTCAAGGCGGGTGGGAGAGAGATGCTCTCAGCCATTAATAAAGCCAAGCTTCATCACAGCTCTTCAGGTCTTTGCTTTCAGCTCAGGCAAAGGAGATAATGCGTTGGCATGCATGGTTTAAAAATAGTCCGTTTGATCCGCGTTGGGGGGGCGGGACATCCAAACCCAGGGACGCAGAGTATCCCCGAATGTGTCTTCTCCTGGAGACGGCCCTTTCTCAGGTTGCCAGGTGTCCTTTCCTTTGACCTCCTCTGTATGCTCTGGTCTTACATCTCATTGTACATAAAGCAAGTTTTTCTCATAAAGAAACCCATGTTGTAACATTAAAGTATATTTTTCAAAAAAAAAAAAAAATTTTGGCAACCTGACAAAGGTATCTACACATTACAGCTATTCTTTTAAAACCTCAGATTCTCCAGTACAATAATGATGCTGAAATATGTTTTCATGCTTTAGAAACTTGTTTACTGGGTCTCGTAGTTCGGCTGTTGCAGAATGAAAAAGATCGCCTTCAGATTGGCTTAAGTCTTAGATAAAGTCTCCTTGGGTATACAGGTTTGCTATGTGGTAAGTTTGGGAATTTTTGAGCTTTTAATCTATGAATGTGAATTCTAAAAATCTTAATGGTAGTGAAATAGTAGACAAATGGGTTGAATTAAAAGGAAAAAAAAAAAAGGAAATTTTTCTAAAGAAGGATATTATCCAAACTTAGTCATAAGAGGATGAAAATAATCCCAGTTTGTGTTATAACAGCAATGTAACAGAAAAGATTGCGTCTGAAAAGGACACTCAGCTTTGCAATTTTGATTTGAGTCTTCTGTTGGGAAACTTCACACCCAGCAGCTGACCTTGTGTATTGCTTCCACGTAAAGATAGAGCGGGGTTGAATGTATCCCAGGTAGTGCTGTAATTTCAGTGTGCCAATCACCTTATGAAAAACCAAATGAAAGTGTTACCAACTAATAAGGCTTAATTTCATCATCCTTAAGTGCTAGAGATGAATAAGCAGTATAATTAGGCTAACGCTGTCAGTGGCTTTCAGAGGAGGGTTGTTTTTAAGCAAAGCCAACGGAACCTGAATAAGAAAACAATTGGATTCATGGGCTCTGGGATGTAGATTTGATAGCACTTTTTGATGAGATGGCTAGTGTATAAACAGTGAAGTCCCACAAGGGGTCAGGCACGGGAAGGGCTTGGAAGGAAGGTGCACAGCAATGTACAGCACCATAAGGCTTCTTCATAGAAGCTATAGCAGTCCAACTTGACTGCTGTGGGTCTCTTCTTGAGAAGCACCCGCAGCATTAGTCCAAATTTTATGGTGCTTTTCGGGCTGAGAGTAAATTTAACCTTAAAGTTAGAAATCTGCAGGTGTGTTCAAGGAGCTGTTAGCTCAGGTGGAGCGTATCCACCCTGGTCCTTCAGTAGGTTTTGCCACCCGCCTGGTGGCAAATCAGGAGGTGCTTGTAACAGCTCTTCCCCAAAAAAAGTTCTTTGTAGGTTAACTTAATTAGCAAATGACCTACCATTAAAACACAATATTGTTTTCTGGCCAAAGAATTTCACTGACAAGTTTCAAGGTACTGAAACATTTTTAACTACAAATCAATAGCAAAGCTTCCCAACACTTGTACTATCAGACAATCAAAGCTCTGATAGCGTGGCAATCAGTCATTGCCTCCGAGAGCACAATACTGGCTTCTAATGACGTGAATGTTATCTGAGATTTGCAGGACCTGATCAATTGAACCAGACGGTGGTTGACGATCGATAGTGTTCTATCATTATAGCAACCCCATTCATACTGCTGGAGTAAGAGGTTTGTCAGCATTTTCATTTCATGCATTTTTCTGGGGTTTTATCCACTCAGGTGGTGGAACTCCCTTTACCAGATGTGTTCTTGGAAGCAGGCTTTGCTCACATCTCAAATAGCTTAGTGATTTATTTTTTTTTCATATAATTACTTTTTATTGAAAATTCTTTTTCTGCATATCCAAAAAGGGAAGATTAACAAGCAATTACCTCAGACAACACCTCTTTTTGGAAGAGATTTGCAGAGGGGATAACACTGTGTGAAGGCCACAATGGCTGTTGTCGGTATTGATACCCAGAGCAAGGTGGCCCATATTCCACAAAATCACAACCAGTTGCTGCTCCATTTGTGTCTCATCTCCGTAGGTGTGCTTGCATCAGTATTTGGAGTACAGAGTTGAAAACCTTAAATTTTGGGCTTTATTTTATGAACAGGCCTGTGCAAGTAGAGCATGACATGAAAGTCGTCTCAGCCAAGATTTTTCCAAAACAGGAGCCAAAATCAGTCCTCTAAATCTGCAGCCAGGCTCTTAAATAGAAGACCTGATTTTCTCAATGCTGAGCCCCAGCTAGCTCCTCTTGGCTGGATACTCAGCAGTCTTGAAATCAACTTAATTATTTATGAGCTGAATTGCAGATTTAAGAGCTTAAGTTCAGGTTTTTCTTTCCAGCTCCCCAGTTTTGTCACGCTTGTATTTTCAAATTGGTTGTTCTATTCATGCTGAGTGTCAAACTTGCCCCACCTGCAGCAAACATTGGCAGCTTCACCCTCGGGTACCACATCTAAGGTTGCTTCTACCCTTCCTCATGGATGCTGGGCTCAGCAAGTGGATTTGCCCACCTGCCCAAAACTGCCTGAGCCTTGCCTTGGCTTACCGAAGCAATGGTGAAGTTTTCTATTACCTTTAGTGGGGACTGGAGTGAGACTTTGGTGATGACAACAGCTCTGCCGGAACTGGCTTCTCCATTAAATTTAGGGCAAGATGATTGCATTCAATAAAGAGAAGGTGACACACCCTTGTGCTCTGGAACTACTTTGCGCCTTTTCTTGCTGCTGGCTTGTTAGCTGAGGTCTTTTAACATGGCCGCTGGCCTGAAGTAACCCAAAACTCTCATCTGGGAGAGGAGGAGTGTTTGGGACTTGCTGTCTGGCAGAAATAATATGTTCTAGCAGAGAAGGAGGCCTGGGAGGGTGATTCTGGGGCCAGCAGGTGCCTGCAGGGCAGGATGGGGCCCATAAGTTACCTTCAGCTCCAAAGCGGCTTTCTTTGCTCAGCACACAAACCATTGCCTCAGTTTGATGGGAGCTAAAGTTCATGGTCTGCTTATAAGACCCATGGAAAGAATGGTTCTTATTACAGAGGGTCATATACTTGTCCTTGCCCGTTAAAAAAAAACTAATGGAGGTTTAGGATCAGATTCCCACCTTTGCCTGGAAGTCACGCTGCTGGCAAAGTGGAAAGCTCTGTGCTCTGCTTTCGTTCATTATTTTGTTGTGTAAATAATTCAGTTTAATATTTCCTCATGATCTCTTGTCCTTCCTGCAGTTTGCTTATCCCCACAGCCATCAATTTAATCACATATTACAGCTGGATTTGGGTTGCTGGCTGGATATTATTTTTGGGCTCCCAGACAGGACCGTATCTCTTTATAAATTCTTTATCATATTTATAGAGAAATATACGATCTCATTTGAATGTAATTAACTTAGTCACTACACAATTAGTTTATAGGATTTATTAACGCCGCTATTAAAGCCAGCTAACAAGCTCTGGCAATCCCTGTGTGGATTTTAAAGCACAATACAGACAGGCATAATAATAAAAGGGAAACTTTTTAATATTCTCCTGCGGGTGAAACCCTGGCTCCCCTACGTGTTTTACACTGCCTTCAAATTAAAGTGCCTGCCAGAAGTTCAGACCCTGAGGTCCTCACTCAGGTTTTATTTGGCTGCTTTAGGCAAATTCCTGTTGCCTTTTGGTTTTGTAGAGGGGGATGTTTCCTGTATTTGTAAGAAAGGGTGGAATTTGAGACAAGTATTTTCGATAGGACTTTTCCACTGTGTTTAAGCTGACATGATTATGGGAATTATCTTGCTCAGAAAGATGATTATTTGTGGAGCGCTCAGTTTTTCTGGATTTGGGCCTGGCTGTTGCTTTAGCAGGAGTCGGTATACCTTGGAAGAACAATTAGGGCTGCACTAATTTAATGAGAACAGACTCTGAGCATGGAAATGTCTGTGATTCCCGTGTTATGTTTGAAAGATCTGTTCTTGTTCTATCTTAACATATTTATAGCAGTGTATTTATAGACTTTTAAAAAAGAAAGAAAAGAAAAAAAAAAACAAAAAAACAGCCAAAACCAAAAAACCCTAAAGCCAAAGCTTCTACTTCCAACATTTTTTCATTTATGAGGAAATTAGAAAACGCTAGCCTTTTTATCTTCAAGATTCCTACTTCAGGTAAAATGGCAAAGATCAGATTTTCATTGCCAGGTTATTAGATTTGGCTTTATGTGGATTCAGCTTATAAGAATTAACAGAAACCTTAACCATGCACCTTGCCTTGCCCCTGCGGCTTTCGCGGCAGAGAAAAACATGCGACCTTTTCCCCAGAACAAACAATTATGCCCTTAAAAAAAAAAAAATCTAATGTGATGTAGTCATAGATAAGGGCTATAAAGGCTGCACGATCTGATCCAGCGAATACGCAGGAGGACGGTGTCCGCAGCTGCGGCGAGCTCAGCCCTGTGGCCATCGTCCCCCTGGCCGGATGGGGATGTCTCCTTTTGGCAGAGCAACACGTGCAGAGTGGCAACCTGCGACTGGAGGGAAGGAAATGTGATTATTGCAATTAAATCACAGGGTGCATGATGCCTTTGAAAACAGCAGTGCCTTGGCAAGCATGGAGTGGACTCCGCTGTCTTGGTTTGTCTCTAAATCAAAAATAACCCTGGGCCACCACCCTCATAGTAAAAAATATTTTCCTGATGTCTAATCTGAATCTACCTCCTTCTATTTTAAAAGCATTACTCCAGTTATATCCGTTGATGGATATATCTGGTTATCCACTAAAAAAAAAAAAGGTTTTCTGCTGGCCATGCTCTTCATATGAGCCCAACCACTCCACATCCACCATTTCATACACATTGAGCTGCTTTTCCTGCTTGAGACTTGCTCTGCTCTTGGACTTGAGCAAGAGGTGGAGCCCATGGATGCCTTCAATGGGCACAGGTTTTCCCCTGAGAGCAGAGAATATCCATAGGGGTGGTTGAGTTTATGGAGCTGTGCGCCTTCTTCCAGGTCAGGAGCTGCGATTTCCCCAGTTTAGACACGTGTCTTCTCTCTTTCAAAGCCTGTTATGCAGATTTGTCATGTGAGAACGGGTGCTCCCAGCTGCGTTGGAGGTGCTTTGCCATATGTCATGAAATGAGATTTCTGACTTTACTCCAGGTGAAGCATCAAATTGATTTAAACTTTCTAAGGAGAGATAGAAGTTATTTTCAGAATAATGTTCTTCTGTTTTCTCTTTACTGGATTGTTATTTTCTATGAAAAGATATAGGAGAAGCTGTTACTGGAAAAATAAGTGCGGTTTTGAATGGAAAAATAGAGGATTTATGTTTACATAAATAAACATAGAGAGTAAGTAGGCCATTAGTTAGAATTTTCAAGTTTTGAATCAACATACGTTGAAGAAATGACTGAAGTTATAAGCATTAAAAACAAATAACAATAATTCAAGTTTCACAAGCTCAGGTCATTCTATGTAGTTCAAAGCTTCAGGTTTGGATATAGAGGCTGAAGTTCTGGCTGTGCTGAACGTACAGGCAGCTGTGTCATTACCTTCAGCGTGGCCAGAATTTCACCCAGAGGGAAGCTGCTGCAAGAGCACAGGGTGATTTTTCCATGGCAAATTCAGAATTTCTTCTCGTTAGAGTATTCAGTTCAGAGCAGAGTAATAAATGGGAATTTCAGCTATTTGTACACCTGACAAGTGATGAGAATGGTTTCCCTTCTCCCTGTTCTGCCGCCTGGAAGGGAAGTCTCAGCTGTATGAGGGGTAGACAGAAAAATTATGCAGTAAATTCTTGCTTGGAAGTGTTTATGTAAAGCAACAATCATATAGTTGTGACAAAACATCCAAACCAAACACAATACCTGAGAGTCTGATTCTGGCTAGATAATAAAATGTAAATATTTATTATTATATTGTCATATTTTTCTAAAGTTTGTTAGACATTCAGGTTTGATTCAATAGCAACTGCCATTAAAATCTAGTTGTATTGCTTCTTCCTTTTTTTCCTTATACTGAATAATTGTTTGCTCTTTGATGAAGAACTGTATTTTATATCAGTCATCACTCTCTGAAAAAAATATTTTCCTTGAAAGTAAATTAGGCTTCATTAAGGAGACTGATTTAATTCTGAAAGAGATTGTCCATCTAGAGTTGTAATAGTGTTTAATTTACCCACTCTGTTCTTGTCCTATAATTAACTCAGAGGATCTTCCTTAGAGAAGCTCGTTCTGGTTTGAAAGGTTCTGAGGAGAGACGTTGTACCAGGTGATGTTCATAGAAGGTGCTTCTTGTTTTGTGAGTGATTTTGATAGGATCTGTAATTTTGGAAAGAAGCTGTTTCTTGGAAGGCAGGAGCACCTTAATGTTGTAAATCCTGCTGATAGCGGCTGGAACATCCTCCAGTGCGTTATCAGCCAGGACACCTCTGTGAGCTCATCTTGAACTTCCTGCTCGCAGCTGCTTCATCCCCTTTCCATGCCCGTTTGCCTTTACCTGCTCTGTGCATTTCTAAAACTGCCCGTAACAAAAACTAACCTCTAAATAAAACCGTTGCTCCTCTGGCTGGAGAGCTGTCATCGTATCCCTTAAACCACATTTCCACCTGGGTTATGCTGACATGCCCAATCTATCATTATTTTGTTTACTCAGCAAGCATTGAGGTGTCTTTGGCATGCATTCTTTGGTCTTAAGTGATCCTGTCAAATTTTAAATGATCTGCATCTATTATGGTTTTGACAGCATCTCTGTGTTATCTGTGCTGAGTTTATTAACCCTCTTCTCTCTTGATTTCCCGAGTCAAACATCAGCACAAGATCACAGACTGATATAAAGTTAAAAGCCAGAAAAACCACTATTTTTTTTTCCACATCAAATGATATTAGGAGAGAATTGTGTTATATTTGCACTGACATTTACCTATACACTTCTGCATCAATGAGCTGTGCTAGTTTGCTTTTTTTTTGTATTGAAACAAAAACAGCTGCAGGCGCTTATGCATTGAAAAAAACCAATTCCTTGACTTCTTTCCTGCTTATCTTCTTTTTCAAACTGAAATCTTCTGAAGTAAACTCAAAAATCCTGTCCTACAAATAGCATGTACTACTACATCCAAATCCAATTTAATATGCACAAGTGAGCAGTTTTGTACAAGCACATGAAGGAGTTGAGTTGAAGCCCCTTTGGAAAACATCGGGCTCCAAGGTAGAGAAGTTTAAAGGTTATATTTTTATGTTGTTTTTCTCAGCTACATCTTCAGAAACTGAGAAACTGTCTACTTAAACATATAAAACATCACATTTTTCAAGGCATGTGTTTGGATGGAGAATTTCCCGGCACAAGTAAATGGCTGTTTGACTGGGGGGACATTGCTGACAGCCAGGTCCCGTCCGTGACAGTAATAATTCCATTTTTAATATTTGAAATTCATACCTTTCTACCCAGTATATCATTTAATGCATCTGTTGCTCAGAAAGCAGGCTTTTTGCTGTGTGGGTGGATAGTATGGCACAAGCTTGCGCTGACATCCAGGTAAGACTGGCACCAACTGGGAGAAGAAAATGTCATTGAATCCATTTTACAGGGGAAGAACTGAGGCACAGAGCAAATCAATGCCTTATCTGAAAATACAGTGGAAGACTACGCTAGAGCTTCAATTGGACGTTGGTCATTTAAAAGCAATATTTAAAAGCAATACATAAGTCTTAACTGCACATCTGTTTGTTTTTTTTCTCCTGCCTCTCTTGGGGTATTAGAGTTGCTTTCTATAGTTTCACCATCAACACTTGCAAAGTCATCCTGCGCTACTCGGTTTGGTGCAGCGTAGTTTAAAGCTCCTCTCTGGTTTTACGCTGAGCATCTCACGCAGAGGTCCCTTAACATCTGGGCTTCCAGCTGTAAGGCTTTCACCTCGTTCCCCTTCTCCCACACTTGCTGCTGAACCTGAGTTGTTTTTAAGATGAGATGACGACAGCCGTGTCCGTTTACACTTAATTTGTTCTGACTACCAAGACACAGTCAGAAGGTTTAGGTTTTCCACACTGGAAATGTCCCTTACTGTCTTTTAAGATGTGCAATAACATTTGGTTTCCCTCCACCTATCTTTTCTACTTAGAGCAAAAGTGTAGGACTTCTTCCCAGCAAAATATTTAGCACCTAACTCCTCTTTGTGCATCCTTGCATTGAAAATCTCCTCAGCTAGAGGAGGAGATAGATTAGGAAGATTAGGATTAGGAAATAGAAACTCATTTTACTTCTAATCTTCCTGCTGTAGTTTAGCTTTTGCTTTTTTTTTTTGTCTCTGTTTAAAACAAGACTACAAGAATAAAGAATCATATTTTATACTCTGAACACAAGGGAAATCTGATAGTTCTTGAAAATTAAAACATGGAATTGAAATTAAAATCAAATTTTAGTCTTTAATGAATCTGATAAATGGGAAACAAGAGAGTTGATGAAGGGGAGCCAGATTGCTGTGTTACATCAGGTTGCACAACCGCTGTGTTCCTACAGACTGGAGCCTTTAGGTTGGTCGAAGGAACCCTGTCCCCAGCACCACTGGCACTGAGAGGTGAGACACCACTGTGCTAATGCAAAGGTGAGTGGCTGCTTATGAGTTTTAAAATCTTCTTAACTCCCTTTGTCTCCTCCCCTGTACAAGCACAGCCACCAACGCTGTGTCCCCTGCCAGGGGCTGAGCTGCTTTGCGGGTTCTCCCTCTGAAGGCAGCCAAAAACACTGCCGAGCCTTACAGGAACAAACCTGGAGGTTTGTGAAGTTGTCAAAGCCAGGCAGTGCCGCAGAGCGCAGTGGCACTGCGTACGTCTAAATCCTCGAAGCAGCAGTTTCCTTTGGAAGTTCACTGGCAGATGTAACAAAAATCCATAGTTTCTCGGGGTAGCTCATGCAGCTGTGGATATTCACGCTGGTGTGGGACCAAAAGGGTTTCCAATGAGAGAGGCCAAGCCACCACTGATGTAAGGTTGCATGATTCTCTAAATTTTGACATTTGCACACATCTACTGTCAAAAACTGAAGCCGTTGTACAAACCTTTTTTTTTTTTTTCCTTCAAGATCAGATTTGGTAATCTCGCATCTCAAGGAAAGAGGGAATTATTGACACTTCATAAAGAAAAGGCTTGCAGCCCTGATTTTCACACCCACTTTCAAAGTAGTTGCTCTTTCTCATGTGCGACGTGCGTGTTTCCCCTTTGCGTGCTGGGTTGCTGACCCGATCTGGGATGGCTGGTTTTCCCTTCTGCACGTGGGCAGAAGAGCTCACCCGTACCTTGCACACACCGATCTTATTGCTGTGTTTTCACCCTGTGGGCGTGGGGATGCTGATTGCTGACCCTTACCTGTTCCACACGCTGACAGCTGTTCTGGCCAAGCTACTCCCACGACATTAATGTGTTCAGCATCTTCCCACCAAGATTAATCCTTAAGGATTCAAATGACTTTATCCATCAGCGGCAGGATAAGGTGGCGTTCTGTTGGATTATTATTCAGTGTTTGGAGCAATTTGAGTGCTTTTCTCAGTGGAACTGGGTAAAAAAAAGTGGAAAGGGATTGGATGGCTGCATTTCTGGGGAACACTCATGGTCCATTTTCTTTACGTTGTCTCCGCTGAGGTCATGAAAGGATAATGAAATAGGTCCCCCAGGATGTGTTTGAAGTAATTATGTTCCCAGGTTATTTAGTGAGTGGGGTCTCCTTTTACTTACTGCTCTGCTATTTAGAATTAAATAAATAATTTGCTGTAATAGTTAGTCTCCAATCATTGTGTGAATTATGTTTGCCATGCATAATGAGAAAATTGCACTGTGCAATTTTAATGTGTACGTTAGCATATTTATCATTGGACTAGGTTTATGTTTAAAGAGATGAGTAATCATCAAAAAATGTGTTAAAATTACATTTGATTTTTTTTTTTTTTTTATGGCTTAGCAACTAAAAGACTCCAACCCTCTTTTTTCTCTCGTAAGTAGAGAAGACCTTTAGTGGTTTAGTGGTTTGAGGGGGATGAGGATGGTGCTGGTATCGTTTGACCATTGTTTACCTGTTCAGTTTAACCCTGTGTGAGTCAGTATGAGTCAGTCTGTGATGATATAACTGAAGGAATAGGAAATAATACAGAAAACCAGATTTTAGCAATGATGCCCAGTGTGGAGAGAAGTTAGTGCAGCAACAGGGCACAGAGACGCTTTGAGCGCGGAAACTGGGAAAGGCTGAATTGATTTTTACGGGTGCAGCCCCTGCTGTGCACCAGCCAAGCGTGTCCTGGAATTGGCACTTGGGCAAGTGAAAGAGAGAAGGAGGATGGAGAACAATAAAAAGAAAAAAAAAAATAGAGAAGGGAAGTTCATGAGCGAATGGAGGATGCTGTGTGCAGCGTCAGAGCCGACCTCAGTAAAGGGTAGTGCTGGGAATACCGGAGTAGAACTGGGAATTCATGTCACTTTAGTACAGCTGTATGCATTTCCTTGGGCTGGTGATAGAATCATAGAATGGTTAGAGTTGGAAGGGACCTTCAAAGGTCATCTAGTCCAACCCCCCTGCAAGAAGTAGGGACATCCCTGACCAGATCAGGTTGCTCAGAGCCTCATCCAGCCTGGCCTTGAACGTTTCCAGGGATGGGGCATCCACCACCTCTCTGGGCAACCTGTTCCAGTGCTCTACAACTCTCATTGTAAAAAATTTTTTTCTAATATCTGATCTAAACCTCCCTCCTTCTAATTTAAACCCATTACCCCTCGTCCTATCACAACAGGCCCTACTGAACAGCCTAAATTCACTATGTGTGACTCGTTTGGTGGTGACAGGGCAGGTATCTTTGGGTATTTGTGATGCGGCAGCTGTGTGCGTTACAGCTGGGGATAAGGCATTTCCCCAGCCTCCCCGGGCTGCTGAATGAGCTGTGCTTGCCCATCTCTGTCCTCCCACCGGCCCGTGGTCCTCGTTTAAAGGATCAGCTCCCAAGCGTGTCACCTTCCATCAGCCCCTCGCCAACACATCAACCTTAAAGAACCAATATCTTAATTAGGAATTGGAATCAGTTCAGGAGGAAAATAAATCCTTTCCTTCCCACTCCAACCCCAGCACACTCCTCAGAAAAGAGGGGTTTGGGTAGGTCTTGACCTCCAGAACTATGAAATCAGCAAAAGGCAAAAATATTAAGGAAGGAACTTTTTTTCCACTACCTGTAGTTTCCCCCTATCACTGAGCACACGGTGCCACGGGCCCGGAGAAATCCCTCCTGCTACCTCCTGGGCAGCCAGGGGAACATCTCCTCGAATCATTTCACATCAAAAGCTTTGGAAAAAATAATAATCTATTATTCCCTTTATTAAACCAATTCTTAGTCTGGACCACTCTAACCTGGGGAATCTAGGCTGTTTTTTCTAAAAGCCTTTGCCTCCCAGGCTTGAGGGAGAGGGGTTTAGGTCTCCTTTCCTCCTCTAACAGCTATATGGGCAGAAGAGGGGCAGTCTTGCTCACATCCTGGGTGAGTTTTAGTTTCCAAAAGGGAAGAAAGCATTAAGGTTTAATCTTCATGGGAAAGAAACCAGAAGATGCAAATCTAACACAGAAAGATCATGTAGCTTTAAAAATCTCCCTTTTCTAGTGCATTTGGATACTGTAGACCTTGCACGTGCGCTGAGAAGGGCTTTATTAGCCTGGTGGAAATGGCTTACCATGTCTACAAAGGTCTCCGCCTGTGACAAACCAGTAGGGCATCACAGAAAGTCCTTTGAAGCCCTCACTGAAGTCCTCAGTGAAGCTGATCTGTTCGCTGGGGTGAGGGCTCTGCCCATCCCGTCCCATTCTGACACAAGGATATAATTTTCTGTTCAGCTCTGTGTTACAGGCCAGAGCTGCTATTTTCTATCCACTGAACTGCTTTTTAAAAGTTGTCACGGAGGTCAATAATTGTACCTCTGGGGACCTAAGGTTAGGGATGTGATTTTCTGTCAGTGTAATAAAGTCCGCTGAAATTCATGGCTTTAGCTCTGCATTGGGATCAGCAGAGAATATTCCCAAATGCATAATGAACAAAACCTGTCAACAGAGACCAATATAATTTTCAGCTTAAAAGAAAGAACTATTTTGCTTTCCTATGCTTTGTGTGGTGCTCTCTCCCTCCTGTGCAGCGTGAATTTAGATCTTTTTTTTTGTTTACTGATTTTTCATTTTTACTGATTTTTTTTTTCTTAATAGCATAGGAAAACAAAGCAAAGACTTGATTATTTAACCACAGACAGTCCCTCAAGAGCATGTCCTACTCTGACATAGCGAACGTTATGTTAAACCAGTACGTGTTTTCATATGCTCGCTGTGCTTCTATAGCTGTGGCAAATTGAAAGAAGAGAAAGAGCTTGTCATTTTCCAGGATGTGCTTAATTTCACTGTTTTCCTTCTATTTAACAATCCTACTGGACTGTTAAATGATCCTGCCAGGGATTTTTCCCCACCTAAGCTGACTTAAGCTCACCTGCTGTGAGCTGAGACCTGACGTACCGCCGTGCTCATCGCATTTGGCTCATCCGAGGGCTCAGCAGGGAGGAAAGGTCAGGTGGGTGCGGCCGTTTCTCTGTCACCGAGGGCTCCTCCTGTGTTGGCCAAAGCCTCTGTTTACCTGCACTCAGATTGCTTCTACCTGGGGTTACCTGTTTGTGTGCAGACAGGTATCCTTCCTGGTATTCGTGGACTTATGGACACAGAGGTGCTGGAGCAGAATTTCATTGGGTATATGTGAGCCACCGTCTCACTTGGCATGCCTCTGAGCTGCCCAGCAGCCTGGAACAGGAGGAAAATTATTCCTGTATTTGCCAGAACGGTGGAGGAGTGAAAGCAAGGGTCATGTACACTCATGTCATGATCTGGCTCATTGAACATTTCTACTCGTGACTCCGGTAAAGGACTGGAGACACGAACTAAATACGTTCTACTGCTACAAGAAGTTTCAGCTTGGCCCTGGGAAAGTGACCTTTTGGCTGCAGGGGCTTGGCTGTGAATTGTTTGTTGGTCCAGCCTTATCTGTATTTTCAGTGCTGCAGAGATGCAGGATGTTATGAATATAAATCTTCACTAAAAAGAAATCAGAGAAACAAGAGCAGCGGAACAGCAAGCCTTCTAGGAAAACCAGCTGTCAGTCTTAATACTGGAATGTGTATGTACAGTGTCTTCTTATTTCTTACAACTGTCAGAAATTTAGCACTTCTCTTCTGTAGAAGACTGACATTTCAAAAATCAATGAAAAATTAGAAATTGCAAATATAATTGGAAAAACTGTTCCATGCAACCAAAATAATCTTTTGTCAGTAAGGTTAAAATGTTTCATTGGGATTTTGCTGGTTTAGTACGAAGTATTTTTATTTTACCTGGAATTTCAAAGTATTGTTCTGGGACATAGACTGTAAATGGTGGCCTACTTGGAATTGGTAATGTAATAATAGCTTGTTTCATAATCTTTAATTAGTATTCTAATTGATTGCTTTTGAGGTTGGTATTTTAATTGGATCAGCAATTGGTTCTTGGTTTTCAAGTGTGATTTTTGTTCAAAGTGTCCTTTGTAACTGATACCCAATCCTGTTAGGGTGGAAGAGAGACCAGTTTTGGGTTATGTTCCTGTTTAGCTGCTCTGGTTAAAGAGTGAAGAGAGCAGAAATGAAGTCCCAGGCTCTTTTAAAATTCTATTTTAACTTTATTATTTCTGACTCCACGTCTGTTCTCACAGAATGATATTAGGAAAAGCGCTACACTTCAAATGACACCTAGACACCAGTGGCCTCTACCAAAATGTTACATGGGGTTCAGTTTATTCACTTTTTGCTTTCTGGCTCAAGTCATTAAAACAAAATATAACTCACTCCCCAATAATACTTTAGTAACCTCTTGGATTCATTGCTGCTACTTTTTATTTGATGCACAAAATTATACTCTATAAAATACCAGAAGCATCTTAGCACTTTGAGCACAGAAAATGTACTTACTGAAATATTTTATTCTGTGCCTGGTTCCAAGCCTTTGTAATAAAATGAAACAGGACCTGGCTCTGAAGTGAACCTTAATTCAAGCAGACACATTTCTCTCTCGAGAGGGACACGCTTTCCCGATCGGTATGTGTGTTGTTGTAGCCTTTAATATCGAGTTTTTGCTTCAGTGGTAGACGTGCAACTTTGAGTGGAATGCGGGGGAAGTTTCCTCCTGATGGATATTGTCTGGCAAAAGCTGGCTGTGATGCACGGTCCCTGGCTTGTCTCATTCAGTGGGAAAAAAAATAATCTTTGGAAAGGAGACTTCTGAGATAGTCCGTGGGAATGGTAGATGCCAGTGGAGCTGGAGAAGGTGCTGTGACGGTGCCGTGCCTAAAATCTTTACCAAAGGCAACTTGCAGCACATTTTTTGTTCATTTTGATTAAGGCGATTACCATTATAATGCAAGTTTAGAAAGTGCTCATCACATAAATAGCATTTTCTTCCTGTTCCTGCGGCACAGATATTGATGAAGCCTAGCTGAGTGGTT
Source organism: Tetrax tetrax (assembly GCA_009806455.1). Taxonomy (NCBI): domain Eukaryota; kingdom Metazoa; phylum Chordata; class Aves; order Otidiformes; family Otididae; genus Tetrax; species Tetrax tetrax. Next base: position 54,519 of record WHYT01014637.1, read on the forward strand.
AGAGATGACAGAGGAATTCCCGGTGTCGTGATTGCAGGGGCAGGTTTTGGTCAGAATTACACCACTGTAACTCCATTAGTACCCCGTGATGTCTGTGCGGGTGGGAAATCACCTGCAGCATCTCTCTCACGGGGAACGAGCTGACTGCCAAGAACTGAGATGTATTCTTGAATTCCAGGTTGGGGTTGCAGGCTGCTTAGGTTGCAGGTTTTTCCACAAAGACTTGCATGAAATCCCTGAAAGACAGTAAATATGTGATAGTGCGCAGCGTTATCTTTAGAGCCATGCCACAGACCTGCGCTGCCCTTTTAGAGATGGTGTATTGCGTCTTCCTTTTTCTCACACTGGAGTCAGGAAAGAACTGTAAACTTCTGCAACTGTGTGAAATCCAATGCATAAAAATGTGTGCTTTTATGAATTTTTACGGATATGTGAAAAACCAGTCAAAGATTAAAATGGTATTTATTCTTCTGCCAAGCAGCCTTGTGTGATGGAGCCAGGAGATACTTTGACCATTAGTAGTGTCCGCATGTCCGCACTGCAAAGGTACAGAGTTGCTAAGCAACATCCAGAAATGCATTTGTATCTTGGCACGTGGGCATCGATCCTGTGAAATTTTTCATGTGTACTCAAGCAGTTCAGTGAGATCTGACCAGTCTGCCCATGCCATGCCAGGTATCAACCCGTTCGTGCAAGCAGGGCTCTGTCTTCTGGACTAAACAATGCTTTAGGGATAGATGATGGGTGTGGCAGCCCGTGTCCCGTGAGGTGTCTGAGTGCCCTCACGGTGCTCCTGGGGTGCAGCAGCACTCATCCTCCCTTAAATCCCATCATCAATGGATGCTGTTATGTGGCTCACTGGTTTTTGGGGTCCTCAGCTTGAGGGTAAAATGTGGGGTGCACAAGTAGAGGGAACCCAGTTACATTTCAGTGGTGGGTTCCCAACATAATCAGTTTGTCCTCTGTGATCTTTGGCTGAAAATTACTGGCTAAATGTCAGCCTGTATCATCCTGTGCAGATCTTTGCAAATGCATACATGTTACTGTTTAATATGTTGCATATTCTGAACTCTATTATAAGTTTCTATTTTTAAGGCTATTGAAATCAAACTAGATTAGCTAAAATTTAGACTACCGAGACAACTAAAAGAACATTTTATTATCAGTTATTACTGTAGCACTGAGCTTTTGAGATTCAATTATTGTTTTACTTTGCCGTTGACAGCTCCCACACCCTTCACCCATTCTGATTTAACTTCTCACCGGTCCCTTTCGGTTTCCCTTGTCTGCCATGTATTGTTTCATAAATACTGAAGAGAAGACCTCACTTTCAAGAGAGAGACAATAGGTGGAAGGAAACCCTTGGGAATCTATCAAGTTAAAATCACAGAAATGTAAGTGAATTATTAGCATTTTGAGTACATACTTGGAAGGATAGACTTTGGCACATTAACAATTTGTTAATTAATGCAGGCAAAGAATATAGGTTGGAAAGGGCTTCTGTGAAAATCCTGAGCTTGATTTACTACATTTTCTACCTAGTTCCGTGTCAAATCTCGTATACCAGCTATGAACCCAAAACTCCTGGTAGAGTCAATAATATGTCTGTCTCTGTCACGCACAGGATCGTGCCTTTAGCATGGTAGCCCCACACCTCAGAGTCATTATTGACTTCTCTGGGGCTCACTGACCTTCCCTGAGGCTCTGCACCGTGAACGAGAAATAGCTGGGTGTATTTAAACCAGCTGAAAGAGAGGAAATTCATAATAGGACTTGTTCCACGTTCTGCCTAGGTTGTTTGGCAATAATCAGGGTTACAAAAAGTTTTATACCAGCTATTCTGGTAATCATGTTTTTTACCTAAATAAGGAACAAAGGGGTCAAGGTCCAGAGTATTCAAATCTGCTTGACCTTATCCCTTAACTGTGCTGGGATTCTCACTGGGATGCAGCAACTACAAAAAAGGGAAGCAGAGCCAATACCAACCATCACAGAAAATTCTCCAGGAGCTCCTGGTAGCCAATTCATCATAATAGGTGAAGTTCAGCCCGGTACTGAGTGTCACTCCAAGCCCTCTTCATCGTTTATGTCACAAAACGCTATATTTGGAGGAGGTAAGTGGTGCGTAGGCATTTTGCTGGTTTGAGGCTCTGGATGAATTTTGACCTACATGCTCAGAGTTACTCTAAGTAAGCAGAGTGGAAAGTGAGAAGGCAGCTCTCCTTCTCGTGATACGAGTTTGAGGTGACAGTTCAAAATTATGAGCGTGCTGCAAACAACCGGAGATTAATTAAAAAGACAGAGTTAACATTCTGCACTACTTCATAACGCTGACATTCTCCTTGAAATATATACAACATCTGCGTGCCGTGGTTCAGCCAGACACAAGGCATCAATAAATACTCTGCTTTGAAAAATATAACTTCTTGATAAATATTGCATTAAAGAAGATGATGCTGGTGTCTGCTCGGTGTCTGTTGGGTAGCCTGGCAAGACAACATTGAAATTATGTGCTACAATCTCTGCATGTGTTGCATCAATTAGTGCTCAGTCCATCTCCTGCTGAAGTCACTGCTTCGTTATTGCAGTGGCTGGAGTACCCTTTGCTTTATACCATCTCCTTCTTCTGTAGTTCCCGCCCTGAAAAGAGCCCAGAATGGCTTTCCAGGAAGAAGAAAAAAAAAAGCTTGCTTGTCAATTCTGCAAGCATTATTTCCATCAATATAAAACTAATTAAAACCTCATTGATCAATATTCTAGCCTTTGTATTAGTGTCTCTTATCTATTTAAACAAGCTTGCCCTGACTCTTCCTTTTACCCAAAAGGTCTTAATTAAAGATGAACTAATCAGCTGGAATCAAATAAGAGCAAAGGAGCCGCAGTGAAAATATGAACTTGTAGAAACTGCAATGCAAGCTTGGAAAAATTATTTGAGTGTTGGGATTTTTCTGACTGCTTACAAAACATCTCTTCTTCATCTGCAGAGAGAGAAGTGCACCAGCGCTGTGAGAAAAGCTGCTCCTGTGTGGTTTTTTCTGATGCAAATAATGGCATTGAGCGTGCTGTGGCTACCAGTATTCATACCAGGAAAATACTTCACTGTTTATTTCAGTGAAGTGGGTCTTTGAACGTAGGAAGTGATTTGTTTTGATTTAACGAGGTTGTTTAAAATGTAACAACTCCAAGCGTATGCACAGTGCCTGTCAGTACCACACAGCGACGGGAAAAAGAACCAAAACCACCGAGTCGAGTGTGGGAGGAGGTTTTTGAAAGGTTTTTGAAAACTAGGAAAAAGTACTCCTTGTATCTGTAGGACAACCTCAAGGCAAAGCCCAGTGCTTCAGAACTGCCTACCAATAACAGCTGTTTGGGATTTGAACCTAATTCCAAACTTTGCCAGTTGTCATGTCTTACACTGCACAGACACGAGAGGTTTAAGCTGCAGTGAGCATGAGGAGGAGTCTTCCTGAGGTTGGAGGCTCTTCTCTCTCGGCCGAGCAAGATCTTGGTGGTTTCCCTGACCTGGACCTTGAACCCGCGGAGACCTTTGCCCTGTGGATCAGCCGCTTCTTTTGTAAAGGGGTGCCCAGCCATCCCCAGCTAGGGTCCATTGCTGGGGGGAGATGGGCTGGTTCAACATCTCAGCTTCACCTCGCCCCCGCATGAAGAGCTGATCCACGCAAACACCCTTGTTTTATTTACCCCTTTATTTGAAGAATCAGATCACTTGGCAGTTGGTAACGTTTCTCTCTTCAGCTGCGCAGATACAGTGCCAAAATTGAAGCTTCTCCTCCTCCTGCTCCTTTTTTAACCCTTTTTTCCCCCCCCCTCCTTTGGCTGAAAGCAGTAAATGGATAAATGTGTTGACAAGCAGTAGCTCAGTGGAGAACAAAAGTGGGAAAGAACAGCTTGGAAGAGGTAATCTCCTGCGTGAGAAGGAAATGCACATGGGAGTGAGAGATGAGCAGGTAATAAAATGCCTTTAATGCATCCAGCTCCTGGTACACCAGCAGTAATGAAATGAGAGTGCGGCTGTTTCTTACCCAGGCAGAGCAAACGTCTGGCAGCATGGGCTGCATCCATGTCGTGCTGCTGGGTCTGTCGCGGACTTACCACTTTCTGGGTAGCAACATTCAGAGTTATCAACAGCAAGAGATAGATGGAAGTCTTTGGGTTTTTTCCTTTTTTTAGTGGCTGTATACAACTGTGAAAAATTTGCAATAAAACTTGCTGCAATAAAGCAGAGAGAAAATGCAGGCGCTTGACGGCATGGCTTGACAAGGAAATAATGGGAGAGATTGCACCACCAAGTGAGACTTTTCCACACACGCTATTTTTGTTGTTTTCCTCCTAATTGGTAGTTTTTGTTCTCTGAGACAAGCTTTGGGATATACAGATTGCGTTCATCCACCACCCTCATCCATAACATCCCTACTCCTTCTCTTTCACCCTCTTTCCCTCTCCACTTCTTTCGCCCATAGGAAAAAGGAGATAGAAATTGTCTTATCTGGATTTCCATATCGATTTGGGCTGAGGTTGTGTCCTGCTCAAACTAGAATGTGGTTCCAGTTATAGTTGTAGGTGCAAGTAGAAACGAATGCTAGTAGCCAAGCAAACCCAAGATCTCTGTGAGAAATACCAGCAGGAATATCAACGTTAAAATAAAAATTCATTTTAAATGTGTTTACTCACTGTGAGTTGCTCCAATACACAAGCCAAACGTGTTTGGAAGTGGCAAGATCTACCTTGCAAGGCTTACGCACTCTTAAGCCTTCCAAACAGGACGTAAGTAGAACTGAAATAGCTCATAGACTTTGTCCCACAGGGGAATGTCACACCGGTACATTCCAATCTCCCTGTCTTCTTGGCTGGGCCTTTAGCTTTTATTCTGCTTAACAGCATTGTTGAAAAGCCAAAGAAATTACAAAAAAAAATCTAAGTGGGTGCAGAATCAGCGAAAACTCACAGTAATGGATAGAAGACTTCTTTTCTGCCGTCTAGACCTTGCATGTAAACGAAACTCCAGCAGTTCGCGCGTGATGGGGACCAGAGCTGCGCAGCGCGACCCAAGACGTAGATCAGTTATCTCTTCTGTGCCGTTACAACACTGATAAAGGTTGTCATAGCAAGAATTATTTATTTAAGGACATTGAAATGAAAATTAAAAAAGTATATTGCAAACTGATTTTTTTATTTTATTTTTTTTTTATGTTTAGTAGGATGGTGTACTTAAGCCCTTGGTGATTTTCAGTGGCTTAAATCTTTTCCCTGCTACAAGGCAAAGGAAAGCTCTTGGCTATGTATAAAATCTGGCAGCTGCTCTCCAGCCCGTGTAGATTGACAGCAGATCTGCCTGCTCCAGGTAGCATCGCTCTTAGGAACTGATACAAGTTTTAAACTGATAGGGAGAGGTTAAACCAGCAAATTTTATAAAAGGATTTAACAAAAATCTTGAATGAAATCTGGAAATAATTTAAAAAAAAAAAAAGTGTTTATAAGCTTAAACAAGATCCTGTGAGAAGGTGATAAGTGTTATGCAGTTTCTGCCAGACAGAGGGGTGGTTTTGTGCTGGCTTAGAAGAGATAGTATTCATCTTTATTTGTGCTACAGCTCTGATAGAATGGGCTTAAAAGGTAAGATATATAGGAGCTGTGCTCAGTCTCCAGTAGCAATGACAGGTTGATTTTATCACTGCCAAATGCAATATGCAGTCTTGTGTTCAGTAACCCTTCAGAAATCAAGATGTAGTTTCAATGCAGGTGTGAGGGATTTTTTTTTTCTTTTTTTTTCCCCATAAGAAGCATCAAAAATCTGTGCCTCTTACAGAACTTGATTATTACTTGGCGGCGCAGCTGTGGGTGGAATTTGTGTTTCTCTGTGTATGTGACTTTTAGCTACGGGCTACGGTAGCTAAAATCCAACTTAGCGGAGCGTGTATCCTTGGATTACTGGTGTACAGCCTTTTGGTTATATCACAGCAGCTGGCATGAAGATAATAGTCACTGTCATGAGTTGGAATAGGGTTATTGAATTGGTGCAAGCTACTGTAAATTGGAGCAAGCACGGCTTTTCAGAGATCCAAAGAGAGAAGGGAATAGCGAGGCTCAATCTTCTTGCTATAAGAACACGTGTGCGTACCTTTTGGGAGGAAATAAATATGTTCCCATCCAGTTCCCTTACAACTAAAATCTTTCCTCTTGCTGGCTTTGAAGAAGGTAAAGGCACAGAGAAGTTAGCAATTGCCAAGAGAACTGCTCTGAGATAAAACGTGAGGTTGGTTTCGAAACCTAATGTTGGAAATAAAGCAATTTGGACTCTGTTCTTGACTCTGACCCAAACATTCAATTATAGAAAAGTTATTGGAAACTCAGTAAAATGTCCTTTCTTTCGGTTTCATGATATATAAAATGGAAATAAGTGCACAGGTTCTTTGATACCATGTTAAATATGGAGTGACAACATTATCACAGTCATCAATACTTGTGAAGCACATGGAAATCTTTGAATATGTAGCTGTGGTTTTGCTAGGTAATGCTGATGCTGGGAATCATAAGTAAATGAAGAAATAAATAAAGGGAAATAACTTTGTAAGATGTTGCTGGTATTTGCCTCCCATAGATATTTTAGATAATATGGCTTGGAGTTTGGATTTTTAGGAGTAAATCTAGCCTAGCTCTGCAGTAGCTGATTTGTGTGGGTATTTTTGGGAAACAAACAAAATTTTAAATATATCGTGATAAAAATGGAAACAACCATATCACACGTATTTCCAGCAAGGTAACCACCACATTTACGTGCATATATACACAATCTTGCAAAAATAAGTGATGATCAGACCCCCATTGTTTTGATGAATTATGACATGGTAGATGGTGTAATATTTTACATATTGCAGTAACATGAGAAAATTATGTTTCACGACTTTTGCTACCAAGAAAATACATTACCTGCTTGAGTGAGTGAGGGGTTTTCTTTAGGGAAGGCCAGATATGGGGTAGGTAGTCCATGCTGGAGCGTCTGTTGAACTGCCGTTATATGGCTTTAGAGTAGAATACGGTTTAGGCAGAGAAAATTCTTTGGTGTCAAGGTAAAGAAAATCATGTTTAAGTTGGATATGGACAGAAAGAACTTGAATTGAAGGCGCCTGTAGAGATCACTTGCTGACAGCTTTAGAGAGACATGCTTTCTGATGTTTTAGTTAAACAGTAAAAAAATTGTCATTGTAAGCATGATTGCTTGTGCTGAATCTTCCGTCAAAAAATTTCAACCTTTTCTCCCAGCCTTTTTGGCCTTTTCATTCCCTCACATCTTGGGGCAGTGTTGATGGAGAATCCACAGAGTTTGCCTTTTTCCCCTCTCCCTTCTGGGTGGTTGTGTACAATGAATGTAAGATTGCAGTCACCATAGCTGAGTCCACACCTTGCTTCCTCTGCCCTCCGTCACCTCCCTTCCAGATTTTACTCTTTTTTTTTTTGGGGGGGGAATCTTATTTGCAAAAATACACTTTTCCCATGAAACGTTATTTGCAGGCCTGCTATTAAAGTCTCACTGCATTTATATTTTTGACAGTGTGCACAAAATTGCTCATAATTCCATTACGCTCTGTATATCACCGAGTTGGGAGAGTAATTCTGGCATATGCTAATGCCTCTTGGTTTACACACATAAAATGCTGTTCTGGTAACAAAGTAGTGAGCGTGTTTTATAATGGGATATATATCATTATAAATGGAACACTGGTTTTACAAAATATTTTAAGAGGAAGGTAAATTAGATCATGAAAAGTGCATAAGGGCTATAAATTATGCAGTAGCCTAAAGAATTATTACAAAGAGATTTGGTTGTGGCCTGATCCCATGAAACCTTTAACTCTAACCATTAAAATAAACCATATCAACTGCTCACAGCCACAGATTTATTACATCCTCTGAAATGGTCACCTGAAACTTCAAAATTTTGTGCTGCATGAAAATAATGGTCACCCCTAAATCTTGATGCAGATGTTTTTAATGAGTGATATTAAATGGGAAATGATGATAGTTGAACCTGGCATTTTTATAGTTCTCTCTTGACATTCAAAACATTTTTCTCCTAAGAGATGCCTAGAATTTTTAGATAGGAAAAGCTTTAATGTCTGATTTGGCTTGTGAAAGATGCTCAGGGGTGACACACTGAAGTACCAATGAGGTGGAGCAGTGTATTTGTGTCCCCCTTTCTTGGGTATTGCCAAAAAACCTTCAGTTTTCCTCCTGTCTAAACCAGCCATCTCTTAATCTTTCTCTCTTACTTTTTTTTTTTTTTTTAAATAATTTACCTATTCTTTCTTTACAACATCACATTGTTTGTCTTTCGGCCTTCTTCAAGTTTATGCAGCCAGACCCTCCTCTCAGGAGGATTTTCTTCAGAGTCTGTTCATGGACCTCCCTGAAAACTTCTCGGTTGGGTGTCACATCACAGCAGCAGGACAGGAATAATCTTTAAATGAAATTATTGGAGAATTAGCAGCACTTTTGTGCCCTACTTCATGCTGGAATGGGGCAGCAGGTCAATCTCCCAAGCCCCACCAAGAGGTCTAAGCCCCCAGTAAGGGAGCTGGGGCCAAGCAGGAGAGACTTGGGAGAGTCATCATGGTGTTGTTCTGTGGTTTGACAAACTTGCTTAATTCTTATGCTGATGAGAGATGAAATCGCAGATTACAGTTAATTACTAGCTCTGTCATGGAAAACACCCATCAGGAAATCTGAAGAAGAAACTGCGTTTATTTGATTTGTGAGCTGTGGTAGTTTTGAATCATGAGGGGTTTTTAAGAGCTGAAAAAGTGTTTGCTGCTTCAGACGATTGTGGTGACCAAGTTCATGCTAGTGCTCTGGCACCTGGGCTGGAATTTGGAGTAACTTCTCTAGACAGTACAGCAAAGAAGTGCTGCTTACAAAAAAGCAGAGGAAGGGATAAAATGAAATATGTTTGAAAGAAATTAAATTAGATAATGATGAGGCATTAACAAGGTCATTAATTTATGGGTTATTTTAGGGAAGGAGAAACCCTGCAGAAATGTGTGGAGGAGTTGTGCTTCTCCCTGCAGTCCAGATCTCTCTGACATTCCCAAATTCTCCTGTCCCTATTCCCCAGCCTGGGATCAGCAGTCACCATCCCTCCCGGTGGATCAGGCTCCCCATGTGTCTGAGAAGCTGAATCCTTAATTCCCTATAAGTTTCCATTAGTACTAAAAATTGCTGCTTTTTTAAGTACACTATGTGGTTTTTTATCAGTGTAGAGTAGTTGTAATGTTGCTTTTTGATCATCATCACAGCAGTAGATAACATTATTTTTTTAAAGATGTGTATAATTTCAGAATAGCTGAATTAGTGCAGAAAGGGATCACAGACGAGCAGGCTTTGCACGGCGGAGATCCGGCAGCCAGCTGGGCTCATCAGGGGTGCGTTCTCATTGCTGTCTGGAGGGGCAACGATTTGGGCATCCTGCGGAGAGACTGAGCGTGGCTGAGGACTCTGCACCTCAAATGGCACCCAGTGACTCCAGAACATCTCTGCAGACCCTGTCCCAAGCAGACCAATTCTCGCGTCCCGGTGAGATGCGTTGAGTACCCCTGTGTGAGCCGCTTCTCTCTAGCGTGCCCGCATTTAACTGCGGGAATGAGGGAAACACTTCTGTTTATTCCTGTTACCGTATTTCTTTTTTTTTCTCTTAGGTATATGTAGTAAAATTCCATTAATTTCAATGACCTTGTTTATACTGCTACAAAACAGGAATTGAGGGACAATCTGGCTTTATAGGTGGCCACTGTACTTATCTGTCTTCCTTTGACCCTCGGCCCTCAGAAATCCATGGGGAGAACGATGAAAAATTAATGCCACTGCCCATCTGCAGCTGTTCTCGGCGCATTAGTGTCAACAAGAAAGCAGTCCTGTGCCCTTGTAAAAAAAAAAAAATATATATTTTTTGCATATGATATATCCTGTGACAGTCTGCACAAACTTCCGTTTGAATGCGTTTTGTTGTTTGTGCTATGTGACAGCGTTGCCAGCTCTAGGGATTTTATCATTAGTCTCCTGACAGCTTTTCTGGTGGTTTGTTTTTCTTTTTTAATTTATTCTGACAACAGTGCTATGTGGCTTTTGTCAGTTTAGCCTAGTTTGATGCTGGTTGATAATAATCAGACCAGTAGTTAACCATACTTTTATAGGATGGCTGTAAGTTGTCTGTAATTATAGCTGGAATGATAGAAATACATCTCCATTTTTAACGGAAAGTGAAATTCTAACCTTGATGGTACTGGGGAAAAGAGCTTGAAAATGTTGTTTTCAAAAGATTAAAAGCTGGAGGGCTAAAATTAAGCCTTCAATTACATTAAAGCTTGATCTTGTGATCCTAAATCCCTTTTTATGTTTTGGGGATCTGACCTGTGATTTTTGCGTGTCTACTGCTGACAGTATCAATTACATTACAGCAACCCATTAAGCCAGCGGCCTTTGGGCATTGCCCTTTTAATCTCCAATGTTAAAGGAATTTATGCAGGCAGAATCTGAGATGAGTGTACTTGTTTGCTTTCTGATTTTTCACAAGTTGGCACTAACATAAATCGTTTGCATTTTCCACGTGCTGTGCGGTGTGCTGATGGCACGCCATCGTTTCTACGAGCCCTTCTGTAACATGTTTGCCACTACAAAGGCACCGGGCGGCATGTAGCAACTCCAGAGTCTGGATTTCTTTCTAGGAACAAACTCAGTAGGTATAAGGTGCCCATCAGGGAGCTGGAAAGGCTGGAGACGTTTCGGTCAGCTGTGTGGGCACAACCCCACCATCTCACCAGCACGGAGGGTCCTACAAGACAGGGTGAGAAAACGATTCAGTGCCGTCTGTTTGCAGTGGTGGTGTTTTTGCTGAACGTCGTCACTCAACAAAGTTCCTTAAAAGACAGTAAGATGCTGGCAAATTGCTTCGTAAAGGTTATAATTGGGTTTTGCAGAATTAGGCTGTTCGAATTTGAATTCAGTGTCCTGAAGCCTCTGGAAGCTGCTGAACCCTTATAATCCAGAAATATTTCCTGGAAGTTTTTAACTTCCTGGAGATTTAACTCTTTGCTTCAACCAGTGAGTCCTCTTGTGTTTTCAGATTACTTATTTGAAGCTCAGAGGACAGACATGTGACTGCAGGGTTAACTGGTAACCAGGTTAACTCTTGCTCAGCACATGTCCACCCAGCAAGCTCAACAAGCTCCTGAGACTCTACTTTAACCCCAAATCTAACCCTACTCCAGAAATTCCTGTAATACCAGAACAGCCCATGAAATCCCTGATTTCCCCAATGCAGAGATACTTAGCAGCTGGTTAAGTAGTCCAGGACCAAGCAGATTGCAACACATCTTTACAAACTTATCTGTCCAGTAATTCCAGGGAAATCACAGTTGCTCTTTCAAGCACTGCTGGTGGATGAGAACTTGACGAAGGCTGGAGCTGGGGAGTGTGACATGAGCCACTCTTGACACTTGTCAAATCTAATTTTCTCTAACTGGTCATTCAGTATCCATGGAGTAGGTCACATATCTGGAGGGAAAATGAATTATCTGGTTTCTGAGCTCTGAGGGAGGCAGTAGCTCATCCATGACATCAAGACTGCTTTTCAGCTACCTTAAAAAAATCATGTAGGAAAAGGCCCGAGGTAAAAAACCAGAGCAGAGAGACAGTCTGGCACATCTGAAGGAGAAGACAGAGTTATATGCTGGAAGGTGTAACTTAACCTCCCTTGATCTCTCCTAGCAAGGGAGAGGGAGCAGCTTGAATTGCAAGGGGAGGACAGGCAAATGGTTACCTACATCTACAAGAGTTTGGCAGCTCTTGACTTAACCATCACCAGGGCTTTAGATTTTTACAGCCCACGGAGGAAAAACTGATACTGTGATAGAAGAATAAGTAGAGCCATTTGCAGCTTTGGAGAGGGGACAGTGGTTCTGTGGGGTTTTTCAGTGTGTCTGTTGGTCTTTCACTGATGAGAGGACACATTGCACACCTCACATGACAAACGTCCATGAGTGTTTTAGAGACCAAGCCAGCCTGGGTCTTTCCAACCCAGGTACCCCAGACAAGAGACAGCTCCGGGCTGTCAAATGGCTTTGGGGAGCTTGTTAAACGGACTGAGGCTTTTGGGTGTTTCATTTCCACACATGTGAACTGAACTTCAACAAAACTTCCAATGAATTTGTAATCTTTGGTAAATTTATCAGCTACATCCCTCCTGTTGGTATCCGTCTCTTTCTGAGCAATCACACTGGTTATGGTGTGCACCTTCCAGTTCTCGGACTGTAACGTTACAGCTGATGTCAAGTTGGAGCTCTCAAAAGCAACTTGTTAGAAAGGATTTGGGGCAGGGCTCTGCCTCTGTTCCTCCGTTTCCAGAACACTCTCTGTCTCTTAGACTTTTCCCTATTTATAGTTGTTTCTAAATTCTTAAAGATTACTCTGAAAAGGAAATCCTTGAGGAAAGGGGTAATTGAAATTTCCCAGAGGGAGAGCTTTAAGGTGGCAATGACTCAATGGTTGGCCAACACCGCTACAAGGCTTCCCATCCTGTTGTCAAAGCTGGTTAACTAAAAGGCTTTCTCCCATCGTGCACTGTCAGGCTGAATTTGTCTTCTAGCAGGAGGGTGAATCACGAACTGATTAGCTGTTGTTGAGCTGTGTACTTTTTGAATTACTGTTGGTATGATTTCCATGGCTTGCTTTGTGATTTTGAATGTAAAGGATCACGATCGGGCCAAGTATAAATAGCAATAGCTCTTGTAATTTCAATGGCTGGGTTTGGCCTGGGGGAGGTTTTGGCCCAGTGTGAGCAGAGGAGGTGTTGGAGTACAGGCTTTGAAATAAAGTAAATCAATTGCCTTTTCTTCCTGTATTCCTTTCCCTTTTCTGTTTTAATATTATTGACAAAGTGACCAAAATGGTATCTGAGCATATCTGAAAAATCAATGAAAAAGTAAATCTTAAAAAAAAAAAAAAAATCGATTGTCCTGCAGTGTGAATTTAAATGTGACCTGGTTTTGCTGTACTGTGTATATACTATGTATAGTACCTGGCTGGCAAGAGATATATTATATTTTGCTTTATTTCTTTCAATTGGATTTTTGTAGGAGCTAATTTTTTTTAAGAGAGGAAGAGGCTGTTAATTTTACTTTTTCCAGCAAAGGTCCCAAACCCAGGCTCTCTATGTCAGACCTTTTCTGAACTTTTCAGTCCTCCAAGGACTTCAAAGAGCTTTCTAATTTCTTTCTGTTAGGTAAGGGTTTAACCAGCTTTATTTAGATTTCCTTCCTGTCTTTTTTTTTTCCCGAGCTTTGTTCTCCTTTTTGACTGCATCTCTCGGACCACTGTACAGGATTTTATACTTTATGAGATCGTTTTGTTTTGGCTTAATCTTCCAGTTTCTGTGTCATTATCATTAACGGATAGGTTCACCCCTGCTCCGTGCAATCTCCTGATTGCTGCCCAGGGTCATTTCTGCTCGCAGCTCTCTCCTCTGCCTGTGCGTGGCTGCCAGCATTGCCCATCTTCTCCCATCCTGCACCACGTCTGCTCTTTCTGCACTCTGGCTGTTGCCTCTGAGCTCAAGTCATGAGAACTTACACAAACCGCAACGCGGACATTTCATATAAAATAGAACAAAATTAAAAAGATATGAGAGCTGCTGTGACTATCGCTGCTGATGGAATTGCATCGGGGAGGTCTCGGAGCCCACATGGAAATATGTATTTTCCATATTTATTATTGATGGTACAGATGTGGGCAGCAGCACACTTGTGCTTAGACAGCACTTCTCAGATGTGACTTTTCGAATTATAGACCCTTTTCACAGGAGGGTCTCTAATGAACATGTATGGCTTTGACCAAACCTCCATGTTTATGAGGACCACAGGGTGTGTAGCAGCTCCTGGCCAACAATGGTGGAAGGGTGCGTTTTCACATGTGTAGGGAGTGTGGTCTCTACTAGTCCAAAACAGGCCCTGTGCATGCAAAGAGGAGCTGTGTCAGCCCAGTGACTCCATCAAAAGAGGTATATATTGGATTTTACAGAACGGCAAGTGATTTCACAAGGAATTCTGATGCTGGTCACATCCAAGGGTGGACACATGCCAGTCATTGTTTTCCCTTTGCCCATTCTTCCTGACAGGCAAAGCTAAGCACAGAAAGAACTTGTCCAGAGTTACACAGCCTCAGGAACCAAAGTCAGGTCTTCAGACTTTGCAAAGGCAGTATTCAGTTCAACAGTCCTACTTTCTACAGGGCTGTGTCAGTATAATTTAGCTATACTGTAATTTACTGTGCCCTGCTACGTGTTACGCATTGCAGCGAGGCTGACCACGTTTGTAATTTTTGTGTATGCGATCAACATGCTGCTCGTTTTTCCGTTATCGGGGAAGTTTGTAATTCATCTCCCTCACCCATGTCTCATCCCGGAGCATTTCATTTCCATGACTGTGAATTATCAGCACCCAATCCTTGAAGCTGTGATTGGAGATAATAGCCTAAAGTTTCCCAGGTGAATAATTACTTCAGCTGTCCAACTCGTGACATCTTTGAGCGCCTTTTATTTGCCTGCAGAGGAAAGTGTTTAGCATTTTCTGAAGAGCGTGACCTTCTACAGTGACTAAAACCTGTTTTGTTTGAACTCTCATTTGTACAAAGTCTGTTATTACCTGTCCTCAGTTTAGTTCTCCCACTCAGCCTCTAAAACGCTAATAAGTGTATGGCAGAAAAATGAGCAGCGTTTGTACTACTAGCCATTTTTTTTCCAGGTTGCTGCCTCTAATATGTATTTTGAAATAAGGTTTTGCAAAATTGCCTGTGTTGCTCTGGAGCGTAAGTTCCAGTGAAAGTTCTGGGGATCTGAGCTTCTTCGTTTGGGTTCATTTAAAAATTCTGCCCTTGTTGCCTGGCAATCACTGTTTACAACAGCCAGAACAAAAGAATCAGTTTGATATTTAAAGGTATTAAGGCAATTAACATCTCATTTCACACTCAAAAGGTATCAGGTGCTTTAATGAAGTCCCATTTCTATCTTTGAAACTCTCCTCTAGCATGGAAACATGGTATTTGGTGCAAATATTTGTCCCAATTCTACTAAAGGTACAGTGTGACAAATACCTGAGGCAATCTGAACATGAATCCAACCTCTCCAGGGCTTTTGACACAGCAACACCTAATTACGTGGTCAGTCTTAATATCCTTGTCACAAGTAAGGTGCATCCTGAGTGCAGAGCCCAGATGATGCCTGCAGGGCACTCAGCGATACGTGTGTTCAAATACAACCTTGTTCTTGAATCAGCTGGTGGTTACCCCAGCTGTTCTTGGCCTGCCTTGCGCAAAAGCTCCGTTTCTTAATGGAAGCAATATTTGGGAATTTGGTCCAGTGAGGCAGAAGGCCAGGCTACTTTCTAGCAAGCAAAAGCTGTCAAGGGATGGTTCTATCTTCTCAGCCTGTGTGAGCTTCAAAAGAGCAAGTTGTGAGTTTCAAGGATCCTATAAATGTACTCGGCAAGGCGTTGATGAAGAGTGCATTGAAATGAAGAGCACATGGAGAGCGTGTGTTGTTCTGATACACTTTGCATGTGGTTGCTGTGTTTTCAGAGACATAATTCTTTATGTGTGTAAGTTGTGAGCGGTTAAACTGGCCACTAGCATGCACAGTTACTGGGTGCCTATTGTTTTGCATGCACACCTCTATGCCTACGGTTTAAAAATTGGGCAGAGTTTTAGCACATCAGCAAACACAATGATCTGTACTGAGCCATCCTCAAGCTTTTCCTCCTGTTGGTACGGAAAGCAGCAAGCACAGTGTTTCCCTGGAAGGACAATTTGCATGGTTATCATCCTGTGGAAGTGTGGGGGTTTAAAATGTTCCATTGTAAATGATAGGAAAGTTCAGGCGTTGATGCTGTGGGACTGTCAGGATTCATGCAGGGTGTAGTTGATCTCTTCAGTGTTTCACTTACCTTCCCGGGTACATCTGCTCAAAATTAATTTCTTCTGACTGTGCATCTTTGTTCCGTGACTTGTCAGATCAGCTGATGTTGATCACTTACTTCCATTAATGTCAAGACAACACCCGTTGACTTAGCTGGGCAGACATGTCACTATAATTGGTCAAAACACCTCAGAAATGCAGGCATTCTTCTGAAAATGGCTGTTACTTGTTCTAATGATAAAACATCATTCAGGTTTGTTTTAAGAAAGTGGAAACAAGAAAACCACTTACCTTGATCTTGCAGAGTTTTTGACTAAGGGATATAATGAGATTTAAGAAAAGTGGTCGACTGCAAAGATTCACTTATGCAATAAGAAAATTTTAAGAATTTTATTTTTATTATTTTTTAAATACTTCAACTTTGTATCTGCCTGCTGTAAATACAATGTAAATTTAGTTGTTTGTCAGAGGTATGTATTTCCTGGATATTTTACAATTTGCAAAAATGCATTTGTTATGTCACAGCTTAGTGTTTTTATTGCTACTTAAAACAATACTGATGCTTTGACCACAGATGATGCTTTGGGAAGCATAGAGCAGCTCTGGCCCCAGAGAGTGTCATGGTTTGGGTGAGAGGGTGCTAAGTACAGGTAGGCGTGCATTGACAACCCTTGTCTGCTGAGGACATGACCACAGAGCCCGTAAACTTCTCTTAATGGTCATCAAATAGTCATCGCTTGTAATGGCTTTATTACTGACCCATGGACTAAAATTTTCCAAATCAAGTCAAGCTCTTGATCCTGTGCCCTGGGGAGTTGCTTGGGTACAGCCCCTATAATCCTTGGGGTCATTATTTCAGACATGTAAAGTCAGTGTAGGTCTGGCTCATAAAAGGTCTGCCCGAGCATTGGTTCTGCAAACACTCAAGTGCTGGAGTGAATTATACGGCACGTTGACAAGCAACACAGCTCTGCCTCCCATCCCCACCCACTTAATGAAGAGAGCTGTTAATTTTCATGTACCAGTTTGTGGATTGTGTTCTCCTGGGAGCTGCAGCGCGTGGGGGCAGAAGGCCATGAGGTGGGCGGAGTGGAGAGCGAGGAGCAGGAGCTGGCTCAGCCCTCGCAGTAAAACCAGCCACTACCCCTGAACCCACACCAGAACTATGTGCCGGGGAAATGCTTATCCTGCATAGGCACCATGGACTGTAAAAGAATGTGGAAGCTCTCTCGTTGTATCCTCCAGCATTCCATTCCCTCGCTGATTTAGTTCTTGATTTGGTTTTTTTTTTGTTTTTTAATATCCTGGCAATTTCCTTCTTTCCCAGATAGCCACGCCATCATTATTGCAGTAAATAGAAACAAGTGTCCCCAAAGCTGTACACTTTTTAATCAATATTTGAAGTCACGTCTGCTCAGAACTACGAGCAAAGTCACAGAAAAGTATTAAAAAAGTATATTTTTCTTCAAGAGCTAAACCAGCAACACATGATTATAATGGAATGACTAACTGTTGTAATTGGGCATTGTATCACACTGTATGGCTCTAATTTGAGAGAACAAGTGGCAATTCAGTAACATAGATGCTGGTGTTGCCTGAAGGATAAGTAAATAGCTTAGAAGAATTGTGGATTATTTCTCTTACAATGCTTGCAACAAAAGAAGGAGCAGAAATGTCTGGGTTTTAAAAAGCCCGGTACTTGGTCAGGGAAGGCATCCTGCATCCTGCACCAGCTGGAGAGAGGTGCAGTGTGATGTGGAAGGGGCAGGCAGGCTAAGTGCCCCTCTGTGACAGTCACCCAGCTGAGCTCACGTATTATATTCTTGGATATCCAGCCTTTGAAAAAAAGCATTTTTTTTGAAGTTGCTTTGGAAGAGTAAACCATTGTGAGCAACACTGTGCGTTTGCTTTCCTAGCAAACCTGGATACTCGTATTGGTGTTCAGCGTGGGCATTGGGATTTAAGCCACTTTGGGGTCAGGTTTGGTATCGTGGATTGCCGTAGCCCTAGGTTCACCACTTCTGTGAAAGAACAGATGGAGAGCATGAAATTTAAGGCAGCTTTTTTTTTTTTTTCAGAGAGATGAATGTTGAAGCTCATGCTGCAGCCATTGCAGCCCAGCAAAAGGACAGCCTCTACTGCCACGTTCCCTTCTTCTCGTATCAGAAGAGCCGAATATTTGGGGAAGGGATGAGGTAAAAATCTAGCACGTTTTCTAACAGTTGTTATACACATAAAAAAAGAGCGAGAGAGAAAATGAAGGATTTCTTGATTATTATTATTTAAGAGAATTTATATCAGTGGGGGCTATCAGCAGAAGAAAATGGAGACCGAAGTCTGAAAAAGGTACAGCTTAGCCAGCAGATGAGCACAAACTTCTCTAAGAAATGTGCCTCAGCCCCGCTTGTGGCATGCACTTGCATCACTGCCGCTGCCTGTTTCTGCTGCACTACATCACTCCCCTCCCCGCACGTCCCTCATCTCCTCCGCACCCAACGGCAGTGTGCTCTCTCCTCTACCGCTTCCTCCGCGTGGCTGAGGTGAGGATGATAGGCTGTGAAGCTAGAAGTGATGCATTGGGTGAACAAAGCCTGATATAAATAAATTAGCCCTCGTGTTGCTTAAATTAATGATGCTGTTGATGATGACAAGCCAAGGTAAACTGGGAAGGCTCACCTTTCCTGAACAGGAACTCACATCATGCTTTTTAGGTCTATGAACTGGAAAATTAATATGAGGTTTTACAACCTCCTGTTGTACTTGGAAGTGGAAGGCTTTAATACGCTTCTCAGAAACACATATTTTTTAAATTATACTTTAAAAATATCGATTTCTTCAAAATAACTTTTAATGTCATATTAATAATTTTTATCATATATTTTATTTAGGTGCATAAATAATTTTTACAGGATGATATTATATTTTATAATGTCACATTTAGGCCAGTAGTCCCCAAAAGCATCTTCAGAGCAGTGTGAAAACTGTTATTACTATACAAGGTATTCACTTGCACATATGAATCTACTTTCCAGGTTGTTTTTTGGGTACCCTGATGGGTTACTTGCAGCATTTACTTTCTCTCTCAGTCTCAATGTGCCTTAATTTTAATTGGGAATAGTAAATTATCATGGTAATTTGAGATATTCTTAGGTAGAGATTTAGAAATAGCAGGAGATGATCAAGATTGTTTGTTGCTCACTGCTGGGAAGGAGGCCTGGGAAGATGATGGTATGAGGAAAACTGAAGAAAAGTAAATTATATGTTGCATGCGAATTAGAAATGTGAAAGCTAGGAAAACAACTTATAAAGGCATCTGCTTTTTCCAGGGAAGGGGAACACAACGCAGCCACACAAAGTGGAGAGCATAACAAGCACAAGCTTGTCCTCGTCCTCCACTGATTAGCAGTGTTTTCTCCAACGGCTTCCTGCATGATTTAGTTTCTTCCACCAGTGATTATTTCAGCAACCATCTTGTCTAAATCTAAAGGCATTCTTCTCTCTTAAGTAAGAAAAACCCATGAGTCTTGGTCCGAATTGTTTCTGATATGCACCTCACTCTGGATTTCTAACATTATTAATGTTTTCAACCCTGCAGAAATATCCACAGTTTATGGGTATGGTACGAAAAAGAGGGGCCCGACAGCCAATCATTAGTGATGTGTAGGCTGTTATTCCACTGTCTGCCTAACTGGTTCATGTCTCCACCTGCTCCTGCTATTTTTGTATTTATTTCTTCTGTTACTAGTCTAAAAGGGGAGTTAAACCTTTCAGCATTTTCCGTTGATATTTGCATAACAGTTATGTTGGGTTTGCTTGTCATTCTTACACTTCTACGTATCCTGTACTGTTTTCATGGAAAATTTCTTCCACCTCTTTTCATTCCTCCCCTATATCACCCAACATTTGGTGATTCCTGTACGAAGAAAACAAGAAGTCTGCCTTGCTGCCTGCAAAATTGTGGGTGTTGGTTTCTTTCTTCCAGTAATTTTCTAATGAAAAAACGCACAGGCGTGAGGGAAAAGCTTTGCTTGTCTCCAGTTGCTATTGTGAGTCTCTTACAGCACTCAGGATCTCCATAAAGGTTTGCAATTCTTCTCACTATCTCCTGAGATAATCCACATTTAGCCTTTATCTTCTGGAAGTGTTTTTGTCGAGACTATCAAAGGCTTTCTCAAAGTCAATAAAGTTAGCGATGATGGGTGCACAATTCTCCTCCAAAGCCTTCTTGTTTTCCTTTTAGCTGCTTGCGTGTCTCTGATTTCATCCGCGATACAATTATCCTCTTACAAAGTTTAGTCTGATGCTGACAGCAAGTCTATGCCGCACCGATTGGTGCAATCTGTCAAATCGCGGTAATTTGGCAGTTCGGCATTTAAAGCCTTTTCCCAGTTTCTTGTTACTTTCTTGCCTCTCCACGCTCCCTTCTGCAGCCTCTGCCTTCCTGGAGAAGGTTCCTCCACCGCCGCTGGTGCTGACGTTGGGGCTGAGGGTATTTCCGTGTGCGCACCCGTGCCGTTAGTCCTTGCGTTCGGTCTGTGAAGACACCCTTGAAAACACTCTATTTTGATAGTTCTTTATCCATGATGTTGGCATATAGCACAGCAAGTTCTTCACGGCTGGTTATTCCCTCACTCATAACATTTTTTTTAGTCTCTTTTAAAAAAATACCATCTTCTGTCTATTCATTTTCTTGTTTTTCTTTGTGGGTTTTTTTTTTCCTCAATTTAATTTTTTTTTTTTTGTAGTTTTCCTTGTAGGTCACAGAGATCTCGCTGATCTCCGTGTTGCTGTGGAGGAGAGGCAGTGGGCTGCCTTCTCAGCCCAGCATGGGAGGACAGCAGTCCCAACAGGATGCCTGCTGCTGCAGCATCTTCCCAGACACAATGGACTTTATTCTGCTGAACCAAGCCAGAACAAGCAAAAATTTGAGGGAAAAGATGGAAATTTAATGCTTTTCACGTTGATTCTGATTTGATTAAGCTGCAGAAGGAAGATACACATATAGGGGAAAGGGAGAAATACTCTCGCTGTGGTTTTTTTTGTCCCACATAAAAAAGGACAAGGAAATATTTCTGCCCCTTTGTCGCTAGGTGTTTTGCTTTATTAATATTTTCTTCACCCCCAGAGTCCACACAAGGATGAGTTTTACTCCTCTTCTGTGAATAAACTTTCTCCATCCTAAATAATATCCACGCTGCCAGGGAGGCTGCTAAAGCCTTTGGATCTGGGGTCTCTCCTCTGGGTGTCTATGCTGCAGCACTCTTTCTTTTCCCATTAGTCTGAGGCAAGTCATCATGGTCTTTCTCCTCAGGGTCAATGGCATAGATTCTCTTAGTGTGATTTTTTTCTTTTTTTTTTTTAACTGATGTGAATAAGCACTTGTAAGTAGGACCCACGTTTATCTATTCACTGAGTATAAAAAGGAGGCCAGGATCTTATCTTGTTTTGTGAATTCAGCCCATGCCTGATGCTTCAAATGGTCAAAAGCCACTCCCGAAAATCAAGTTGGAATTTCCCTTCTATTGTAAGCTTGTACTAATAGTTCCTTGATTGCTGTCTGGGTACCTGTGAAAGCAAATGGGCAGTTAGACTTTCTGGTACTTATTAGCATATGCTGGTCTGCTAATTTCATGCAAATTGTTAAACCTGCGTGGGAAGACTAGGCAAATAGTAGCAGATGCTTTTTTACATGCTGTGTTATGTGCTCGATTTTTTAAAAAAACAAGTATTCCTAGTATGAGAACTGAATTCCTTTTTTTTTTGTCCTTTTTTGAATACTTGGGAAGTAAAATTTGGATACATCACTCAAAGTAACAGGGTCAGGGATGACCTAGGATCACGTTAGGCAGAAATGCAGGCTGGTTTGAATGCAGAAACTCTGTGGGATCCTATTCTAAAATATCCACAGAATATATGTAGTCCTGGAGGAAAAGTGAGAAAAGAAGAAATGCATCTGAAAACTGCTTGGCATGGCAGGAGTGCTGTTTTGAAAACAGTAGTGAAGGAAATGACACAGAAACCTGTGCAGAAGAGTTTAAATACTAAGAGTTGGGTCCTGTGGAAGTCGTGATGCTTTTGGGCAATCTTTTGCTCTTATCAGTTATTATTTTGTTCATTTTTTAAAACAAGCTTTTTTTTTTTTTTCCTGTTGTATTTTGATCTTTTATTAGTAAGGTGACTTAGCTTCCAAGAAATTCCAAAGTTAATGACTTAAAAGTAGTTTCAAAGCTGTAGATGTAGGCACACAAATACATAAGCATCACTTTTCCAACTGCTAAAGCACATCCTCAGAGCGAATTTCACTGGCTTTGTAAAAATGCTAGTAGAAATTGTTCAAAGCAAGCAAAACCATCATTATTCTTCTGAAAAACATAAAACATGTTGGTATCTAGGCAGATCCCTCTTTTGTTCAAAATCAGCCAACCAACCAAAACATACAGAAGATAAATCCTTGGAATATTTGAAGTCCTGGCTTGAGATGGTGATCTGCGAGCAGGGAGGGGAGCTGTTTGTCCTTTGACACAAGGGCTTTCTGCTGAAGGAGGTGAAGGCTTAAATGTGACTGAGGATGAGATTTTGTCCAAAGTAGGTCAAGGGAAGAAAATCTTTACTGTCTGCCAGCATCCTGTCTCATCTCTGGAACAGGAGAGACGAATGAGAAACACCAGCTTGTGGCCCAACAAACACCGTTGTTGTGTACTGTGTCTTCATTTGGATGCCACGCTCGGTTAGCAACCGGATCTCCACCACACTTCTTTATTGCTTAGGCTGAAGGAGAAAGTAATTAAACTTAATAGGTATTGCCCTTGCTTTAAGGTCACTATTCGTTTAAAGTTGCCAGCGTAAGTAATTAATACTAATAGAAGTCATGAGTCCTAAACAAAGACATTTGTATGCCAAGTAATTGACAACATGTACTTTTTGGAATAAATTCTTTATGTTCTTATACATCCTTGTGAACATAAACTTCCTGCTTCATGGGGTTCATTCTCTCACTCTCAAATTCATAGTGAATTTTCTTATTTTGTCACCCAATGTCCCTCCTCCCTCAGGATTTCTTAAGGAGCTATAAACTCATTATAAATTTGATTTTTTTTTTAAATGTTAAAAACTTTTCATTTAAATGCAAGCAAGAATATGAAATATATATTTCTCTGTTGCAAGTTGTAATAATGCTGGGCAAGCATCGGGCTCAGCTAATGAACCGTATGGCTCTGATATTCACAGAGGGGGGAGATTTGTATTATCATTAGAAATATGACGATGTCAACATCTTTATGCAGCATCAATATCAGCTCAGCAGAGGCATGAGTAGGGCTAGCTGAGCTCCACGAGAAAGCTATCAGTACTATGTTTAGATGTAGCTATATGATCTTTGAATCATGATAGACAAGGGTTTGCTTAGAATTAGTGTCATGTTTTCCCATTGTAAATAATTTTCTACTTACCTGCCAGTCAAGCTTGGCTTGGTTGGCTGCTGCATGCGAACAGATCAATTTCTGCATAGAAGGAAGGCAGAAATTGCTTCTAATTGTTTTCTGGGGGAGCCATTAGATCATCTACATGAAACCTAAGCCTGAACAACCTTGATGTATTTCCATGAATAACCTGTTTCAATACTTTAGTGACCCAATTATTTTAGTTCTCGAAAAAATGAACAAGTAACTTCAACTCTCGCCAACTTCCCAACAACAAAAAGCCAAGTACCTACATGCATTCTCTCTACTGTCAGAATGATGTCAAAAGATCAGTCTGCCGGCTGCAGAACTCCCTCCTCAGCTTGTGCGGAGCAGAAGAGAAACAGTGCAGAGTCAAGCTGTGCAGTGAGAGGAAGGGAAAACTCTTCTCTGCAGCTCTGAAGCACAGCTTAAAAAAATCTAACTGGCAAAAAGTGAAGCATCTACCTTGGGTTACAAACTTTAGTCAGTGCTAGGAAGCTGTACATTTTCTTTTGAGGTTGAGCTTGTCCAACTTCCAACATTAAATTGTCCTTATACCTTTTTCTTAATGTCAAATGTCCCCTAACACCAAACATCCTCACGTGTGTGTTTGCTACTACTGAGTGTTGCCCTTAGGCCAACTCAATGAGCTCAGCTCAATGAGCTTTACACAAATAAGATGTGCTTTATTTTTCAGCCACTGGATACATTCTGGGTCCTTCTTGCAGCCTCTGGATCCTTCTTCTAGTCTCTTCCCAATACTTCCATGTCCTTCTTGAAGTGTGAACCCGGAGACCGGACACAAGGTTTAACAGCAGTTTTGCTAATGTGGCTTTAGGAAGCAAGATTACCAGTGTGCCATGCCTCCCATCTGTTGAGGTTTTCAGGGAACTGGATAAGGACAGTCAAGCCCCCACTGGCGAAAACTTAGTGATAAATGTTCTTAATGTTATTTTAGGTAATATGTTCTCTCTGTACAGATATTGACAAAAAGGCCATTGAAATTACTAGGCATCAAGAAGGTTACTGAAGGAAAGATAAGATCTATTGATTTTTTTTTTGCTTTACAAATATGCGATTTATCCTATTTAGCAGTTGCAGATTTTCTATGGTATCTCTTGTAAGGGCAATTATCAAACCAGTGGAATTAATTACATGGCCAGGAAAATCCCATAGAAATTTGCATGAGGAGAGGGAAAGAAGAGAGGGAGTAGTCCTACAGCTGATGAGAAGTGTCTCTTCCTTTTGGCTGTGTGGAAGCGATTTACCAATGATGGGCTGGTGCTGGGCTCCATCCTCCCTCTTTGATGTCCGAGTGATTCAGACCTGTTCTGTGAAAGCCCCAGCTCACAGGCATGCAACAGAATGTCCTCGTTTACTCACAAACTTGCAAGTAGATATGTATATATACATACGCGTACCCTCACTCTTTGCAGAAAGAAAGAACAAGACTTTCAAGAGATACCCTGCAGAGCAGGACAAGATATGATCTTTGTTTTCTGCTTTTCATTTGACAATGTTACAGTGGAGCCTGTTTGTGTTTTTCTTTTCCATCTCTTTTCTCCCATAGCTCAACACTGAAGCTCAGTTTAGGATTCTCTTAGCAATATATTTTGTATTCTTTCTCTCATTTTGAAGAAGTTGATGATCTCTTATACTGCTAGTTTTGTCCTTTGAACACTGAAATAGGCATGATAAAGATTTAGTATGACTTCTTGTTTTTCTTTTTTGTTTGTATTGAGCAAGCAGGAGGAATCAAACCAGCATCTCTAACGTCATGATTCAATGAAATATGTAAAGGAACCTCCCAGAGGCTGCTCTAAGCACAGTCTAATGGAAAGCTCTCCAGAGCTATTTCCAGACACTGCAGAATCTGAGAAAAAGGTTACACTGAGTTGGTACTCTGTACCATTTTCTTCTTGCCTCTCTTGTTCTGCATTCTTTCAGAGTGTTGGAGTTGGAAAGGATCTTGAACTGCTGGTTATGAGGCTGCTGGAATACACATAAGCCTAAAACCAATGGAAAGTCTTGGGTGTGATCTTAATTTGTTCAGGAGGCCAGCATCCTCAAGAGAAGGTAAATGAACCATTGAACCCCCTGGGTTCCTCAGGGATCCGCTGGCTCTGCTCCACAGCTGCCCCTGAGCTCTCTATCCCCACGTCCAGCTCCATAGCAAGCTGCCTCGCTGTTGCTCTCCTACAATTTATTTTCTTCTTAGGTGACAAATGTTGCTCAAGTTCCTTCATAATGTAGTCTAATCCTTTCATTTTTAAAGACTTGTCTCTTTGTTAAGTTGCTAATTGGCTTTAATAATTCAGACCTTTGTTCTGTCTCTGTTCCTGATGTGTGACAGGTTGTTTCATTGCCTCTTCTCACTTTCATCCTCTTCTGGGGTCTCCATCTCTCTGCCCTACCTCCTCTACTTTTCCTCATAGCCTGAAAAATTTGACCCTGCTTTTAATATTTCTGCTGACATTTAGCTTAATGATCCTATTACACATTCTTGAAGTCCTTTTCACTCAAGATTCTCAGGGCTCTATCAGTATCAGTGAATTTCTGGGCACCTCCATTTTATCATGCAGATTTTGCACAGGGGTGAACGGGCATGGAAAAGTCAGACAGCTCTCAGCATCAGAGACAGAAGTAGCACAGCTTAAAAAACAGCGTGATCTTCAGTGCTGCCAAGCGTCTCCGGCTCCTCTAGGTATCATTTGTAGTTGTAAGCGGTAAAAATCAAACTAGAGTAGATTTAGTGTTCATGGACTCATCCATTTCCAATGTGTTGATGTGAATGAAGCATCTCTGTTGATCAGGACATTGACAAAATGCATAGCTGAAGTTAGCATACTATTAAACGGAGCACTTCAAAGAAGAGCCACAGAGCGCATGATAATATTTAAGCTCCTGAGATAAATATCACTGTCCCAGACATCCAGTGACATAAACATTTAAACATCAGGAAAGCCACTCTTATCGTATCGTTTTGGTCTCTTCTGCTTTATCTTGTTCAAAGTACCTTGCACACATTTATCACAACCGAGCTGAAATGTGCCACTTGAGCACCAAATCCTTCAATGTGACCAGCACTGCAGGGGTCTTGCTTTGATGTTCAACAAGAAGGACACATAAATGTAAAGGCTGTGCTCCTGCCTCTTACTTATTCTTTTAAATTGAATTAATGAGTTTTCCTGTCAATACAAATTAGATAAATAGCTGGACGAACTTGTTAGCCTGTTTCTGGTGTTTTGGGCTTTTTTAGTTTACTAGACTTGATTATGCATTTGTTGACAGAGGGAAGGGAAAGAAAAAAATCAAAATCCATCACAATTATGCACGTTTTGCTGCAAGTCTTGAAAGGGCGATTTGGAAATCAGATTATAAATTAGTTAAGCAGATATATTTTAAAGGAAAACAAAATTCCTGCTTTTAAACTGTCAGGCAAGTGCTTATGCACTTGCTCTATGTAGGTCATCAAATTACACAGTAAAAGAATCTTCATCGCTTAAAACGTCCAGCTTATACCCGGAGGTGACCATGAGGGATTTTCCTCCAACCTGTGCTGGACCGGACATGATGGAATATGGTGGGCTGGTAAATGCAAGAGGCTTGAGCAGAAGTCAGAGCTATTCCCTCCCTGCTTGAAGGCGATGACAAAGCTCGTGGTGGTTAATCGTGGTGGGTCAGGGGTGCTAAGAAGCCCCACGTTGAAGTGACGGCATTAAGCAAGAGATAAATAGGGAACAGGCACACGGTTTATGGTTCTGGATGCTGTGGTGAAGCAAGAAACAGTTTTTCCTTCTCAGTTGAATGTAGAAAAATGTGGCCAGCCAGCTTTATTCTCACGCTTTCAGATAACTACGTATTTGCAAATAGTCAGCACTTGCCTATTAAAAAGTAATATGCAGCAAATCTTATCCCAGTGTGGTACTCGGATAACGAGCTCATTCACCAGAGGTTTCGTGTTGTGGTCAGGGAAAACGGTCCTCAATTAGGACTTTTCTACAGGAGGAGAAGGAAGTTCATGGAAATTAATTTGTCTCTTTGATTGTTACCCCTTCTGACCATTTATAGTGCATGACACTCTCCTACTGACAGCAGATTTTTCTCCTGAGCTTTCTCTAGCTCCTTCTGTGGAACTTCTCCCCCTGTTTCAAAGCTTGTTTTCAAGGTCTAACGAGGAGGGTGGCACTATCTGAGCCAAACCTTACGCTTGGAATCACTCAATGGAAAGGACATATGCCCATTCATGCATATTTGATACACCACTTCTAAAAATAAAAGGACTCTTTTATCTAAGAACAACTCATTTTCCAGTTTAACTCAGCAATACGTCAGATGACACTGCTATTTTGAGCTGTCTTCATGCACCTTTGACTGCAGAGCATATTTTCTAAGCAATACCTATGAAAAAGGAGGGCAAAAATTGATTCTCAGCTTGTTGCAGGTTTGTTTTTTTTTTTCAGTTATACCTTAGGATGTTGGGGGTAGCCTGAAGGGAATGATGGATCTTACAAGAAAAATAAAGTTGAAGGACACAGCACAGCCTTGGAAAAGAAATATAAAAGGATCTCTTTTCTTATTTTTCAGGACCACAGCGCTGGCCTCCCCTATGAGATCAGGTTTTCTTCCCCAGGCTGCTCTGAGCTTTGTCTTTTGGAGCTTAAGGAGGTGGCAGGGGGCACCTCCGCCGCATTTCCAGGCAGATGCCTTCATGTCTACAGGTTGTAGTGCTGCCCCATCACAGCTCGCTGCTGAGCTACAGGATACGCAATCATTAAAAGACTTTATCTCCTGTTCCCAGGATCCTGCCTACCAGGGCAGAAAAACATTCCTAATGAAATGATCTAAATGAAATGGGAAGGAAAGGGAGAGCTTTCTGTGCTCGGTGTTACCACACAGAGGCAGAGATTGCCGTTTTTCTGGGAGAAAGTGAGCTTTGCTCACCTGAACATCAGAAGCTCAGGCTGAAACTGAATTCATAAAGCAGCTTGAATTAGGGGCTGGATCCAGCCTTCCCACCGTGTAGGACACTTTGCGTCGCTGTGTTTTCTCCTTTCTCCCTGCACATCTGTGCGCCCTTGTATTGTTCTTGTAATTGTTGGGAGAGGCTTTCTCCCTCACTATTTTCCCTCAATTTGTAGAGATTTTGTAATCTACCTCAGAACACATAAAGGCACTCTTTCATGCTTTCTGGCCCCGTAATGATGGCTTCTGTTATGCAGGAGCTACTTTCTCTCTGCAGCTGTGTTCTACCCTTTGTGGAAGAATTGATATTGTTCATTTGTCTGCCGTGCGCTGCTATTAGGAAATGCGATGGAAGGGCTTCCTTTCCGAGCCACGGCTCCTGCTTTCTTAATAAGAGAGTAATAGATGCAAGGTCTTCCATGCGCGAAGAGAAAGCAGGAGCAGCATTCTTTTTCTCCATGCCCTATGTGTTAGGGTATCTCCTAGTCCTGAATTCCCTGAGCTATGCCTTTTTGTGCACAAACAACAAATGCAGATATTTCTGCTAACTATAGGTTTTTTCTTCTTTTTTTTTTTTTTTTTTTTT
>WHYT01014637.1:96887-155539 GCA_009806455.1 Tetrax tetrax
CAAAAAAAAAAAAAACCCAACAGCCAAAAACCCAGGGAGGTTGAAAGAGGGAGAAAGGGAAGGCTGAAATGTGCTGTTGTCTTGTTGGTTTTAATAGGCTACCCATCTGGTCGTTTAATGATTTCATTTTTGTGGGCAATAAATTGTAATACTCAAAGCTCATGGATGGGATTGATGGGGTGTTTTATTTTAATGCTAAGAGCCTTGATGAAAAACCTCCTTCCAAAACCAGCCTTAATAACAGGTGTTATCAATGCACACTATTTTGGGGCTTTGTTTGCCAAAAGATGCAATATTCAAATATATAACATTTTCCAAAGGCTGGAAAAGTAGAGGTTGCTACTCTACTGTATCCACTGCCACCTCTGCTCTGCCCTGGCCAGAGTACACTGACATCATCCAGGGCTGAATTACATCATAGTCACCTCTTGATGATGATTTGTAGAACTTGTGAAGCAGAAGAGTTAACCACTCCAAGTGGGTCACTGCATTTTGGACCAGATGTCAGTGTGCTGTGCCTCCTCTCAAACATCTGGGGTGACTTTACAGCAGAGGGGCTCACTGGGGCCATCTAACACACAAAGCCTTGCCCGTTCACAAGTCTCACAGAAAAATTCAATGGGCAAATTTTCATTAACAGCAAATGTGTTTCAGAAAATTCACTTCTGCTACAATCTGCATGACTCTGCTGAAATTATATCAAGTAACATCCTCAGTCAATTTGGGCTGTTATTTGGTTTTATAAATTGTATCAAGACAGTATTTTTTAAAAATTAAACCAGATCATTTCACTTCTCTGCTCCTGATTGCTGACAGAAGGCTCTCACACAGCAAAGTTTACCTTTCATTTGTTCCCATGTAATAACTCATTAGGTCTGCTGAGAAATACCATGTTTCTTATGCAATGTCAACACCTATTCCATTTACTCTTTCTCTTCAGAAAACGCAGCATGAATCCCAGATGCTGCAGCGTGCTGGTGTCCTTGACCCATTGGAGTGCTGAGAGAAAGTAATTAAAGGAAACAAATTGATGAGGATTTAAAGCTGGTAAAATGCACAGCTTTGTTTTCTTTGCTGCAGTGGTGAAGTTCACCAGGCAAAGCGAGGTTAAAGGGTTTCCAGCTGGGTCATGTACTCTCTGTTGGTACTTCCTGAAGGCCAGAGGTCTGAATAATTTTAGGAATGCTTAGTTTTATTTTTCAAATTTACTTTTTATAGTTTGCATCAAACAGATTTCGTCTGTTATGAAATATTTTTTTTTTCTGTTGGGTGATGAGATAGACAAGGTTGAAGACCTCATCTAACATTTTTATCTGGGATATTCACCAACAGAATCTACCAGCAATTTGTTTTCATCTCTAACACCTATCTTCAGATAAAAATCTACTGTATTTTTTGTGGAATGTATCAAAGTCATGAGATGCATTTCAGATACTTGAATAATTCAAGTACTGATGTGCACTACAGCTCATATTTCCCTGATATAGTAACACACACGTTATGCTCTTAGTTTTAAATGATTTATTCTCATGTGTTAATAAAACAATGATTCTGAAAGACTTCCAGTCTCCTTTAGTTAAATCTTGAGTACTCTACCAAGCTTTTACAGTACCATCTGCCAATAAATCCAGTGCAAACACATGCTTTTGGAGTTTCTTTAAAAATATACTCTTGCTTGAAGAGTTTTTTAACAGGTAAAACTGATGATTGGTGTGAGATTAATACCAGAAGCTTCAAAACACATAGTTTCAGCTAGAATTCATGTTTCTGGTAGGTATTTTGTGGTTTGCCTTCCTTTATTTTATTTTTTGGCTTAATAAATATATAGAGCAGGGGCTGGAGAGGAACCAGCTCTTCTGAAGTTTGAAATTGCTGTGAACATAATTACTGTGCGAGATCTGGGGAGTCTTATCTGATCCAGAAAATGCATTAAATCCCCCGGAGCCTTTCCCATCACAAGAGTTACTCGAAACGTCTAGCAAAGTTCTAAGAAGTTTTCCTTTTTTTACATGCTTAGTTGGATTTACGCTCTTCAGATTTCTAACAAATAACCAGGTCCTTTTGACTGCCTTTGCCATGGGCTGATGGGCCTTCAGCTGAAGGGGCAGTTGGTGGGTGGGGTGGCTTGGGACAGCTGGGGCTAGGGAGGTCATCGGGAGTAGGAGCAGTGGAAAAGGATCAACCTCCTTGATGGAAGGGGAGTTACAAAGGTAGGAGGGTGCAAGCGATCTCAGGGGCTCATACCAGAGCTAAAATCCTTTGTAGAAGTTGTTAAGTAGAGGAAAAGAAGGCCAGCTGTGACTTTGTCTTAGGCTGGAGCGGTTTGTTAGAGAGCTACAGTGCCGTGCCGGAATGCCTGGGAAGTGGAGCATTGGGAAAGGAGAGCGATTTCTGGAGGCAGAGGAGTGAAGGTGAGTCCTGGGGATTTTTATACTGTGAGAGGCTGTGTGAGTTGCATGAGCCCTGAGAGCTGCCGAATGCCAGTAACTGTGAACAAAAAAAAAAATAGATGTGCAGTCCGAGATGCAGAAAAGCAAGGGCTGGGGCTGCAGCTGGAAAACATTTGTGGGTTGTCGGTGGAGCAGATGATGCTGTGCCAATTCCTCTCTGCCTTGCCGTGGTGGTGGCAGGAGCGGTGTGCTCCACAGCTGTATCTTGCGTTTCCTTGTGAGATGAAGGGTTCTGCCAGGCGTGTGCAGCTCCTGGCAAAGGCTTGATAGCACTGAGCAAGGAACAGGCTTAACCCTGCTCCTGCAGCGTACGTGAGCTGAGTTTTCTAGTCTTGTTCTGTAACGTGCTGTTTGGTTGGGGTGAGGTAGGTTGGGGCTTTGGAGATGGCTCATGGATAGTTAGCTTGATGCAGAACGTTTCCCAGTTGCATCTTGGAGACCTCTTATTGCAACCTCCTAACTCTGCCGAAGCGTTGCATTTCTGACCCTAACCTCCTGCCACGTGTGTGCCGAGAGGGCATTGGAGCTGGATGAGAGCTGAGAGAATAAATGATTTGCCGTAACAGGTAATGGAATAAGGATGGAGACTCTCAGTTGTGAATATTTTGGATAAGGAATAAATACTGCAGAGCTACCTATTATAAAAATGCTTTATTGCCTTTAGTAAGACTCACTACACCTGTGGGGGAGCAAACTGTAATAGCCAAATGGTAGGTGTTCAAACTGAAATAATACTAATCACATAGGTTTTTTTTAACTTTTGGAACATAAAGTAAAGCAGCTGGTGTGCAGGCGCTTGTGTACCTTATTTAGGTTAACTTCTGATGTCGGTGTTTAAGGACGGTGGCCCGTGCAATGTGCTCCGAAGTCAACGCGTAAGTCAGCCAGGCAATTCAGAGCAGACCCCAGGAGCCTTCTGCACTTGGCCCAAGTAATGTCATCTCCACCCCGTTTGGGACTTGTTCTAAATTAACCGTTAGAAATTTTATATTTTTAATGTATAATTTATGTTTTTAATATGATTTAAAAGCTGAAACGTTACTTCCACTGAAGTCTGGGGTTGAAAAGTCCCTTGAGCACTGAAGCAGTTAACTTTGAACAAAATGTGTGTCGTGAAGAAGTATCGAATTGCGTCAATTGAATTCCCAGGTCATTGGATTTCTCCTGGTTCAACCGAAGTAGCGCAGAGTGTGTTTTTAGAATTTTATCCAGTTCATTTGTTCATTAGTTTATTTTGGATTTGAGCCCACAAAAATCCCTGTAGAATGTGAACTTGGATTGCACAGTTCTTTATGTGAATTTCTGTTCTTTTTAGGGCAGGTAAAATGAAGCCGTTAATCATGTACCTTAAGAAACATCAGTAAATGTAATATTTAATATGCACATCTTCCTGTGCAATTACGTTGAATATTATGTCTTCTTAAAGACCCTCATAAAATTGGTGGAGGAGGGAGTTGCTTTATGCCAGCAGGACACAGTAAGGCAAAAATACTTTGAAGTGAAAGCTCAGATGGGCTACAGACGTTGTACAGTGTGCTTATTTCACTGGAGGACCAGTGGCCATTACCCCAAATTGCAGAATTTGTTCTGTGTTCCCCAGAGCTGTTGTATTAAGTGGGTGAGAAGTTATTTTCCATTTCATAAGAATCACATATTTTCTACCACCTTTGGCCAGCACTGCTGGCCTGGCTGATGGGGATTTAGTGCTGGAAGATGCAGCTTTTGTACTCATGGTGTTCACTTTAGGGCTGGAAGTCATCATTCGAGTGGACCAAGGATAGTGAAGGATGTCTTTTTTAGGGACTTGTATAAATGGACATTTGAAAGCCAGATGGGATTTTCATCTCCTCCTTGCACTTGATACCTCTTTCCTTTTTCTCTCTTCCCCTCACATAACAGATATATTAGAGGAAGAAAATACACCCACTCATCCTGACCTCATGTAACCTGCCTGGATATCTCCCCCTCTGCTGTAGGAAATACAAGTGTGTTGGGAGCCCCAAACCCGTATGAACTGTGGTTATTTCCAGTGGGCAGTGATGCATTTCAGCCCTAATGAGGGTCTGGGCCCCAGCGCGTGGGATGTCATTGCTACTCTTCCTGTCAATAGAAAACTTACAGAGCTCTAACTTAAGCTAAGTTATCTTTATTTTCCTAGCAAATACTGAAAAATAACTGCAGGTTTTTTGAAAGAAAAGCAACTTGGGTTAAATGTAAAAGGCAAAAGCCTTTAAAACCAGTTCCTTTGCATCATTTTGGGAAAGTCTGAAGTCAAGAGTTTACGCTTCCGTTGCTGGGAGAATGCCTATGAAGGTCGCAGCTCTGTCTCTGATTGTTTACTTTTATACTTAAACCCCTAACACTGAAATGTTAAGCAATGGAATTATTAAATCTGCATGTTGGGACCCTGTGTATGAGTTTTGTGGCGTTTTGGCAGTAACCCTGTAAATTCACCTGGGGGCTCAGAGGCGCTGCCTGATGGAACAACTGATCAAAGGGATCTGACAGTTGGATCTTCATGAATTTTACAGGATGTTCTCGTGGCCAAGGACAGACCCGATAAAAATAGGAAGGACAGTTGAAATTGAGATCTTGAAGACGAACAGAGAGCTACAGCCTTATTAAGTATTAAAATTCCTTCTCTCTGTCTTCTATACAGGTTTAGGTCAAAGCTTTCCTCATGCAAATCTCAAAATAGACTATTTTGTTTTTTGTTTTTTTTTCCAAATTTTGAACACACTCGGGAGTACCTAGGAAACACTGACACCGCTGGACTGGCTTAAATGTGTGGATTAAATCCTACGGCATGAATGTAGCGACTGGAGACTAGGAAAGGATGATTTAATAGAGGAGGCACTGGATTTGGATTTGTAGATTAAATTTTTAGCTCGGCCGCGCACCTCATGTCTGGTCAGTCCGTTCTCCTTTTGCTAAACCAGGATGGATGTTTCCATTTGTCAGGGGTGATGCTAAGAGAACAAAAGTCAATAACTTGTCTCAGATGCTGGTGATACAAACTGTCCAGCCATTTGTGCAGAGGATTGGGGTTAGTAAACTAGAAAAGTGATCACCTTCTGCTGTTTGGCTTCCTTTTCTTTAATTTCACCATAGGCAAAGAGAAGGAGTATTTGAATAACATCCTGGACAAGAAAATGATGATATTGCTTGGTTTTCTGCCTCTTTTTTTTTTTTTTTTTTTTCTCCTTTGTGGTTTCTTGTGTGTGCATGTTCAAAATATTAGTAAGCATTTGTGCAAGACAATGAATGTGGCAAGCTGGAGAAAAGAAATGGAAATTACTGAATGCTGAAGCTTTTTAAGAAATATATTGACTTGCAAGGTTCTCTGCTGCTATCATGGTAATAGTCACCCATGTTGGAAGAAAAATTGGTATTTCTTCCAAAAAGAAGAAGAAGAAGGGAAAAAAAAAAAAGAAAAAAAGGTGCATTGAAGTTCACAATCAGTGATTATCTTGATTTT
This sequence comes from Tetrax tetrax, assembly GCA_009806455.1. NCBI lineage: Eukaryota > Metazoa > Chordata > Aves > Otidiformes > Otididae > Tetrax > Tetrax tetrax. Next base: position 102,816 of record WHYT01014637.1, read on the forward strand.
TATACATTTACATACATCCAAACTGCAGAATTTAAAAGACTTCCAAAGAACTGACATGTTCATTTTGGAGTACAGTTTTTAACCATCTTGATTGTTGGGAATAGCTCCAAACCAAGTAAATATTTATTGAAGTCTCTGAATCGCAAAGATAAATAACCCAGAATTGCATATTTTAAGTCAGTCTCATGATTTTTGATGCAGACTTGTGATTCTTTGAAAGGGGATGGGGGAGCTGACGCAGAGTATTTTCAATTCTCATGCTCTCACTGTTGGCAGACAGAGATGATATTTTCTCCCGGGCAGCAAAATTTGTCACGGATGGGAGTTCGGATCCAGATTCTCTGCCCGTGTCAGGCTGAGCTGCTCGCAGGCTGCGGTTCAGAAAGCCCCTTTCCTGGGGCTGAGATGGGTTTGCATACAGTGGGCTTTGGTTCTTCCATGGGTTGGGAGCTGGAAGTAAGAAATTCTTCATTTAATACCCTAAGGGCTGCCAATCTTAACAACTACATCCATGCTGATCCCCATAGTACAGAGAAAACAAACTGGACTATGCCACATCTGTTATTCCTTTGGGGAAAGTACATCGTTTGGCAGATGTGTGAAAAGACTTCAGTCTTTTCCCAAGAAATGGAAACCCACTGCCCTGGGTGTCTCCGTAGTATTTAGTATTTGAGTTCTTCCCCATGAGGCTCTCATTTCTCAATGTTGCTCTTAGTCTGTAAGTAACTCTTCTTGCACGTTCAACTCCACTACTTTATTTTCCATATGCTAATTAATTTTGAGCTGTTTGTTACAATTCCCTAATCAAACTTTAAAACATCTGTGTATTTAATGAGTAGTGCTGGCAGTCTTAACTATTTGGTATGGCTGGATGATGAAAACATTTAATTTTCTCAGTGAGATATATGCAAGTCAAAGCTTCGCTTAAGAACGGTGCAATTAAATCCAAGGGGTCTGTAGTTTTCCCAGACAATGAAAAACTTGTTTTTGAATGCATTCTCTTCAACAGAAAAAGCTGAGGCAACCAAAAACTAATCACAGCCAGGGAATTGACTTCAAAATTTGTGATCAGCCTTGTACACAAAACTTTTCACTATGGCAGATGATAGGATGCAGATTTAATCCAAGTGGAGTGTCTGGCACTTGTGATGATCTTCCTGTTTCTTTTGTGCTGTTTCAGACCCAGTCCTGCTATCTCCTAATTTTACCTGTTTCTATGGTAATGTTTTAACATCAGCATGGAGCAGACAGTTGTATTTGTCTTATCGGAGCAGATAAGTTTTCCATGTAAGCTGATCAGTTTAGCCGAAATACCCACTTTTAAAAGTAATTTTGCTTTTACTCTACAACGAAATAAGTGTGGTTTGTTTTTTTTTTTTCCTGCTGAACATAGATTGTACACTTTCACTCCTAGCAGGTACCATTTTACAACCTGCCAGGTAACCTTTGAACCTGAGATGCTCCAGATGGTCTTGACACGGTGTCCCAGCTGCGGGTGGCTGGGGTCGGGTACCTGACTGGCTGTCCCATTCTAGCCAGGAGAGTCAGAACTTAAAAAATGAGGCAATCTAATAGTATAATTCCTGAGAAATCCCAGGAAGATAGAAGGGAGAAAAGAAGAAAATAGAGGTGAGAGGCAGTTCAGGAAAGGGGAAAGGAAAGGAGCAGGACAGACACTCTTTTCTTGGATTTTCTGTCTCCTGAAACAGACTTCACAAGTTCATAAAATGGCATTTTAAAAAACAATCTCTTCAGACAAGAGAAGGTGGAGAGGTTTTCTCCATGGCTGTAAATCAGGCTGGCGGTGGGAGCCAGCAGGTCTTCAGGAGACCAAATCAGTTGGGTAGGAGCTGAATTTCCTTTCAGAGCCCTACTTCAAGCACCAAGGGACATGTTCAAATGTACAGATCGCAGCTACGCTCCTGAGATTTGTGCCTTTGAAAATGTCCTTCCTAAATTTCAGTGCGATCTCCCTGCTCCTGGTAGATTGTGTGGCACTTCATAGTCTCTCATAGCCTCTTTAATGCTTGCCCCCAGGTAAAAGTCAGGGAGAAACACTTTTCATTTCTGGAGAAATGAAATGAAGTCACAGGATACTCAAGGCTTATAACCAGGATCTCTTACCAATAGAACTGAAATAATTTCATTAATAGTAACAGGCTATCGTCATCAACTGAATGAGGGACACGCACGGACTGAGATGGTCAGTGTGGCATCCAGGCCCCACCTGTAGCATCCCTGACCCACCTGCACCCGGGAGGCTGAATGGCTCTGGGAAACTTATAGCTGACAAATTTTATTGGGGAGCACAAATCCTAGCTGGCAAAAGTTAGGATGTATGAGTTTATTCCATCTAAATCTGAGTTTGTTTATTATTTGTTCCATCTAAATAAGAGTTTATTCCATCTAAATCATTAAATATACATTTAAGCATAATTGAAATAAAATTGTTCTATTTAGGGATTTTTTCCATTTCTGTTCAAGATGAAACACTGGAGAAACTTTAAAGAATTTATTCAACAATTTTACATTATGAAAACATACCAGAGAGATTTCAGCCCCCAAACAGGCAAGGCTCTAAGCCAAAGAAGATAAAACAGACCCAAAGTAATTATTAATAGCCAGCAAATAAATAGGCTTGCCATAGTGAATATGGATGATAATGTTTGACAGGGATTTTCTGTATCAACTATTTGCATTGTTTCTATCATATGGTTGGTCTTGATGGTCTTAAGGGTCTTTTCCAACATAAATGGTTCTGTGATTCTATATAAAACTATGAAAACCCCAGAATATAAAAGAAAAGGCAGATTAATTCTTATTAATTTCTTATTTTTATTAAAATTTTTAGACTTCTAGATAGAAGGTGGAAAAAAAACAAAAACAAACCCAAAACCACCAAATCTCTTCTGGAGTGTCTCATTTCCCCAGAGAAATCTGAATTTCTCCACACCCGTGACCCATTGTCCTCTTCAAAAGACTGAGTGTTGAGACTGATGCCACACACACTTGAAAGGCAGGTTTTTGCCTCAAAGTACTCACTAGCAGCATGAGGTTTTTTTGGTTTTGATTTTATGATTTCCGTGTACGAACCCAACACTGAGAAAAGAGCAATTAGCAAATGTTGCCGTTAAAGGAGTTCAAAGCGATGGAGGATACCTGGCCAGCACAGCCCCAAACCTGCACTTCATTTTCAAGAATAATGATGTCATTCCCTCAGCAGTTGATACAGCTCAGCACTGCTGCCAACAGGAGTTAATTCCAGGTTTGGAGGACTGTCCTAACTATAAAGGATGGAAGATTACTGCAGAATGTTAGTGGGTTTTAAATCAAGGAAGTTGTATTTGCAGGAAAATCTGTCTTAATGACTAGCACCAACTGACATACGGTCTTGGAGTTGTCAATAAGAGGCATCCGAGCTCCCTTTTGGGAATATTACTAATTGTTGATGAGGAGAAGTGGTGGGTCTCTTCTGCGATTACCGTAAGAGCAACTATTTACTGCACTGAGAGGGGTTTTGGTGCTTTATGGATGGCAGCACTTGTACCAAGACCTCCTGTACTGCAGCAACTGCTGTAATCACTGGGCAACAGCATGGATATTTTCCCCCTTTTCTGCCTCTATTCCTCCTTCTCCTGCTTCTCATGAAGTGTCTTGTTTTGATTATAATGCAAATTAAAAACAATTTCTAAGACCATAAAATAATTTTATGAAATGAATCTTTGTTTCCCAGACAGTCTTAATCAAAGCCCCAAGTCAGGCTCTGTGTCTGTACTTTTGTTTGAGGTTGATTTTTAGTTGTCTCTAAGGCGACTTGGTGCCGTTGCAAAGAGCCCTCAAAGTGGGGGGGATTTCAAATGTCATTTACACTTTCTGGAAGACCAGAGCATTTGAAAGGCTCTAGCAGTTTTATCCAACCCTCCTGCTGTTGAATTATGTGCCCTTGATCTACAAACATTGGCCATAGATGCTCCCTAAAAATATGAGCAGTTTGCTGGATTTTCTCCGGAGACTCCACTCACTAGGAATACTTGAAGATTTGTGCAAATAGCTCTGTATTTTCTCTTCTGCCTTCCCTTAAGTTTGCTCTGTCTGTAGTTTTGCCATTATTCAACTTATGCCAGCTGCTGACACCACGATTTTACCAGGTTTAAGAAGACAGAAAGCAGCTTCAGTCTCTCTTCAATCCAACCATTTTGATGCCCAAATAAGTAGAACTAAAACTGGAAGATATTTCTGAGACGTGTTAGAGAACACGGCAGAAGGAGGCTGCTCAGCCCCCGGTTGCCTCCAGCCCTGGAGTGACAGCTTCAATGGCGAATTTAATCCATGTTTAATCCAATCTTCCCAAGCTAAATATTTCCTTTGATGTTTGAAGAGAAAAATATGTCATTTTCTCTAATTGTTTTTGTCAGGGGAATATATCATCTGGAGATGAAGCCCTTTGCGTGTCAGAAGGCCTCCATCACCTATCATTGTAGCATTTCACATCTTTCTTCTGTGGCCACCTTTTCTTACCCTCTCCCTTGAGTCAATGCCCAACTGGAAGCAGCTGCTTTGACAGGTCTATGGTAAACTGGCACCAGGGTGACACATATAAAACTCTACAAATTATTATATTTCTAAAATGCTGTTGTTTGCCTCCACCTTAAGGAAATTAACTGTTTATGATCTTGTGAGTGGCACTTAATTTCCCTGTCTAAGAAGGCAGCTCACCTCTGTAGAATCACTTCTACTTCCATTGAACTCAAAACTCCAAGGTTGGAAACTGGGATCTGAGTCTTTTGTTTCTTAAAATAAAATAATCCATAATGTGATGCTTAGGAGTTTAGTAGGATTGGTTCATGTGTAAACTGCTCTCCACCCATAAGTAGCTACATTTGTATTGGACTTTTCTTCGTAGAATTGCACAAGCGAAAATGAACCCCATATTTACCACAACTGGCTGAACCATCCCAGTTGTTCAAGGCTTTAATACGTTTTGACATCAACCTGCAGCCTGGGTTTTGTTTTTTAGAGGCATGTCAGTACAGTGACATTTAGATTTGACTCGCTTTGGTCACTGTTCGCTCTTTATTGATCGAACTAGCTGTACGGTGGATAGGTTAGTTTGCTAAGCTACAGATTGTATTATTACTAGTGATAGGGGAGCATCCATTGGTGCTATTACTGATATACATCTTTAGCCCATTAAAATGCAAATTTTAAGGTGTGCAGCAGATGGAAATCTATGCACCTTAAAGCACTGAAAAGGCTGACTAATTATGACTCCAACTATTTTTCAGATAAGTGAGCAGTAAGTTATTATAAAATTCGTAATGTGAATCCTTTTATTTCCCTTGTCCCCTGACTATTGAGCTGCAGATAATCTTATAAGGCAGTCTCTTCTTTCCAGAATTAGTCCCCAAGAGTTTATTCATTACTGTAAATTTGAGAGGAAATAGAGCTCATAGTGCCTATTATTTATCTAAAGCTACACGAATATATGTAGCCCAAAGATGTATAATTTATCTCAATAAGACCAAAGATCAAGGTTTTTCTTATTGTGTAGCTATCAAATGCCTCTCTTGTTTGCAGAAATTATTTTGGGGTCATCCTGTTTCTGGTATCATCTTTCTCAAGCTCAGGAAGAACCTAGAGATTTACACCACTAAATATGACTCCGGGACAGACCTGACCTCTTTTCAGCAGAGAGCTGTCCTCTGAGGACAGACCCACTTGGATGTTGCCTAAAACCCTTCCGTACACCAGTGACCCATGGTCTCCCACACTGCAATACTCCTGGGAAAATTCCTGCCCTGAGCACTTAACTCAGCTGAACTATTGCACCAGTGTCTGCAAAGAGATCAGCAAAATAATACATTTTTATCAAAAATCAGTGAGAAATTGCCAGGATTGGTTGTGCAATGGTATTTACGTATGGTTGAGGCTGAACGTCAGTTTTTGTATGTGTGAATACTCAGCGGGAAAAGCGTACTATAGATTTCACTCCACCCGAATTTACTTTCCTACTGAAGTGTCTCTTGATCTAGTTGGCCTGGTGTTTTTATAGTCGTTCCTTTTTGAACGCGGATGGCCCCATTGTGTTGCAGCCTATAGTGTGAATGCAGTTGCTGTGATTAAATAAAGATACAGGAAAAATTCAATCTTCTACTTTGCAACTTATGATCTTCCGATTTAATATGACATTTATGATGGTCACTTCTCTCTTTTTCCCAGGTTTCAACTTTTTGGCCAAGAGATTAACAGTGTATTTGTGAAGCCAGAGATAAGCCCTAGGCAATACGGCAGAGTCGCTTTGTAATAAAGCAGGTCTCAGTATTTGTTCCAAACCGAAGAGGAAACTTTTCTTTGAGCTAAAGTTTCGTTAACTTTCCCCATGTCTATTTTGCCTTTGACTTTATTTGAAAAGTCCACCTCCAGCTGGCTTTTGAGACACAACCAAGATCTTTGAAAGATCAGCAGCTACATTAAAGGAAGAACAGAGCGCCGTTCCGATACAGCAGGTTAAATAGGAAAGTCTGTGTCAGGAGCTTTAATTACAAAAATGACACTGTATGACTACCCTGACGTACTTTGTGTGTCTTGTATGCAGAGCCAGAGAAAGGGGAACCAGGTAACCTCTGAGTAGGGTACAAGCAGGGAGAGATGTATAAATGGCACTTCTTCCAGCTCACACTGGGTTTGGGGCACAGAGGGAGGCGGTCCCAAACCCCTCTTTCCAGTGAGGACTGGGTACCACCTCCCATCAGTGTGGGTCTGGGATCCTCTCCCACAAAAATATCACCCGTGCCGCTGGGATTCGGTGGGAGCTGGAAGGCAGCGGGCGAGGGCTTCTTGGCCGCAAAATGTTTGAACTCATCTCATAAAGGCAAATTCAGGTCCGCGGCCCTGGAAAAGGGCTCTTTAGCTCATCTGAGGGAGGGAGGGCTGGAGGGAGAAAAAGAGAATTTCTGTGTTAAAAAACATATGTTCTGGTTTTGAGGCATTTTCTAAATGTAATTGGACAAGTGCAGCTCCCTTGGCGGCTGCTGCCGGAGACTTTACAAGCAGAGAACTAAATATTTTTATGTGAGATCCCCTATACACGCATAGCTGCTGGCTCGCCTGCGGGGCCGTGTGTCCCAGCCTTCCAGGGTGCCTTATATAATGTGTTTTTTTCTTATTTTTGAGTTCGCTATCAAATAATGGAATAGAAGTCTGGATGGTGAGGGGAAATAAATGCCATTGCAGATTAAAAAAATAGAGGGAGAGAAAAAAAAAAAACATCCAGACCTCAACTCCATTTATGCACGGATGAGTCGTTCCCCAGTTTTGCACATGGGCATGGCCAGCACTTCTGCCTGGGCTGGGACCAGTTTAGCATCTCTCCCTTCACTGGTTTTGGGAGCATTTGACTTTCAGATGTGAAGTGCCTGGCTTGAATCCTGCTTTCCAAAGCGAGCCTTTGGCGCTGATTCATTCCGGGGTGCGGCTGGCATTTCTCTTTGTGTTAAGCTTTAGTGGAAGGGAGACAGAATAATGCAGCCAAAATTGGCTTTTTCTGCCCCTGGCCACTTCAGATCAATGAGAAGATCTATGGAAACCCTCAGCCTAGAGAAAATAAAGAAAAACAAAGGGAAAAAAGAAAACTCTTCTCCTGAGTGATCGTTTAAACCCCTCTGACAGCTCTGGAAATGGAGTTTCACTTTCTCCTCCACAAGTCCAGCCCAGATTGTTTACTCTTATCTGTGGACTTGTTCTCACTTGCTTTTCACCTTGAGTTAATTGATCGATTGCCACAAGATAGGTAGTTAACACAACCGCCAACCTGCCTGGGTGCTCCTCAGACATTTCTTGCGGTGCCGTTACCCCGAGCCAAGCCCCAGTATTAACACTGGGGAAATACTTGAATACAAAAAACCTGTAGCATCTTTCCACCTGTTTGTCTATGCTGGTATAATATCCACAAATTATTTTTAGATATCACGAATATTAAGGCCAAATTTGTGGCAGGGGAAATAAAGGTGATCTTCCCTATTAGACAAAGTCTTTGTCATTTTAGTAGCTAAGGGAAACCTTGACAGGATGCAAGCAACGTGGTAAAATACAGATTCCCATCGTGGTGATTGTTTGAAAGCCTACGATAACTGGGTACAGCACGGGCAACAAAATGTAGAGGAGCATCTTTAAATTAAAGCTATAAGTTTAACTGTGTCTTAGCAGAAAGCAATTACCCAGGCTGAAATTTGACCCAGCCATCAGGATTAATATGCCATCATTCCTGAAGAAAATGCCTTTGGATATTTAGATTTCATAAGCAGATAAAAGGACTGGTTTTGTATCTCAGCGGAAAGAGACAAACAGTAAATAGAGGTAGCTCTAGCAGTTGGCTTATTACAGGAAACTATTAAGATGTCATCCTTTGTCTGGCTAGTGCCACAACTCCTATCACCTCTCTGGCAGTTGAGAGCTCGACTGCAGATGTGGTTCACACCTTTGCCTCTACAGCTATGATGCTTGCATGCTTAATAGAAACCATCTTGCCCATAGACTGTTTTTTTCTCTTCCATAATTTATTGTGCCTGCATAATAGTATATATTTTTATTCAATCTTTTACATATAAATGAGTTTTATTGAATAAATGTTGCCATTGTCCATTCTCCACACCATATTTTAGCTCTGTAACTCCGGCGAGTTTATGATTCCTCTTCGATTCTATTGCGGTAACATGTTTGTTTATTGCTTTTTAAATCTCCTGCACTGACACTGTGTAAAATTAAGGACGTGTTTAAATTCTTTATAGTTTCAAAGTGTTTTTAAAATTTCACATTTCCATAACCCTTGGATGCTTGGCATCACAAATCAAACCCGAGCTGTTGTGGCTAGCTGGGTCCGGGCTGTGGCAAGCTGCTGCGATCTGCCGGCAAAGTTCCTGCCGAGCTTTTGAGGTTCCCCATGCCATGGCAATGCGCTGCTCAGCTGTGGTGAGGAGGATTGAAAGCCTGGATAAGCATTTTCACCTGATCTTATTGTTTTCCCTTTTGTTTTACAAGTCTGTGTAAATCCAAGCTGGGAATCAGTGGAGATATGTGGCTGGCAATATCTGAAGATTTTCTGAGTAAGCCAATTTTATTTTTTTTTCTTCTCTTGGATGACTGAGGGTGTTTGTGTGGAGATGAAATATTAAGCCCAATGCAGTGTGGATTTGAACAGACTCGTCAGCTACTATTATTGACAGAAACTAATTACACAGCCAGTCTCAGGGCTAATGCGTGCACAAACAGTGTAACTATACCAAGAGAGGTCTGCAAATATTCAAAATAAAATGAAAAACCACAGGTCCTAATCCTCCTCTTCCTTAAGTCAACAGGAGCTTTGCCATTCAGTGCCAGTTGTTGTATGATGCCATAACCCAGTGTCAGCCCCGAAAGCTGCCAGCTGGGCGGGACAAAATCGGAAAAGCAACAGGGATTACTCTGTTCTCTGACTGGTGGAGCTTAGGATGGGACTGGTGTAAACTGGGGCAGAATGGGGCAGGTCAGAGCCCTCGTATGCCATTGGGGTCAATCCAGTGTTATGCTGGGGGCGAGGTCAGTTATTTTTTTGGAGAATACAAGCGTTGCACTGGCTTTGGATGTCCTGTGCTAGAGGGTAGCCGGCTTCACAGACCACTTCCCAGGCCTTTGTATCATCAAGGTTTAATATAAAGTTAATTAAAATATGATTTATCATAGGTTTTCTAATGCAGAAAGAGGTTTTTAAAATAACGCTGTCGTGCCTAAAATTGTCCTTGTGTCTGCAAAGCCGTGGATGTATTTGTGTTCTGTGTGTAGCTCAGGCATTAACGTGGAGCCTTATAATAGCTGAAATGTTAATTAATAAAGGCAAATCAAAGGAAGACTTTCAAACGGTCTTTTCAGTAATGGAACTAACAGGCCTTTTTCCTTTTCGTTTTTGGTCTAGTAAGTAGGGAATGTTTAAATTCCTTTAATTGCTACACTGGAAATCAGTGTTACTTTTTGATTTAGGGAAAGATCTCTCTGGCTCTTTGGCTTCATTTCATCCGGGCAATCTTCTCTTCCAAGCGTAGAAATGCTCCTCTCAGTTAAAGGTGGGTATTGAACTCTTCTCGTGCCTCTGCTACGAAGCACTACATTATGGTGTCAGGAGAGAGGACATCAGATAAAAAATGAATTGCAGCCCCTCCGCTCCCGGGTAGTTCAGTGCATTAAGGAAACAGAGGAATTTCCATGGAAGTGAAATGGCAACTAAATACCTGCTGAAACTAATGGCAGGACTCCCACAGCCTCAAACGGTGTGAGCCTGGCCGTAATTCAGTCACCGCTAAATTACCGCTGCTGTTTCAGAGGAGGTGAGTGAGGTTAGTTTATCCCAAGCACAGTAACGGGGAGGAATTCAGAGGAAGAGGACGAGTTTCAGGGTGAAATGAAATAGCAGAATGAGTCGGTCCATCACCCTTGGCTGGGGAGTCAATGAGAAACATGTGGGCCAGGACCCAAATCCCAGCTGCAGTAGTCTGCTGGAGAAGGGAAAGGGAAAAGAAATTGTCTCCAGCAAGAAGGTTTCTTGACTGCTGAAGAGCATGGGGGAACCATGAGCCGTGCTGCAGCCGTACTGCCTCTGCTCCCTTGGCTGAACACTGATTTTACCAGAGCAACGTAGGGAGGTGTTCTGGATGCTGAGCTCAGTTTTGGTTTTGTGTCCCTATGGCAAACAACAGTTTTAGCTTCAAAACTAAGGGTACTGCATTACATAGTTATTGGCTGGATTCAGGTCTTAAAAATGAAACAAAGTGCAATTAAGAGCTTTTTTTTTTTTTTTTTAAACTGAAAAAATATAGATGCTAGTCTACTCTCTTACATCGCTTTCCTTGCTGCGCTATCTGCATAGCTTCCACTAGTGCTTTAAGCATCACGGCTGACATCTGACATGTGTTTCATTCTTCCTATCATGCAGTATTTCAAAAACCCAACAGTAAATTCTTTGCATAATGTATGGGATGCTTTCCTTGGTGTAAAATCATGCTTTGCTTCGGGGAACAGCCTCTGCCTGCCGTACGGCGATACTGCCCTGCTCGCACACCCGGTCTGTCGCTCCCCAACAAAGTGTTTCATGTCTGTAAATGCGGTGATGTTTTACGCAGTCCACGCTCAGCCTGTGATCTTGTCGGCTCCCCAGCTGCTGCTTTTGGTGTCTTTCCTAGAGATAAAGGTGTGACTGAAGCCCTTGCAGACGGATCCTGGCGAGCTGTGAGGTTGCTGAGCGCTTGGCTGGTAGTGACAAGGGAGCTCAACGCCGACTGGGAAACCTTTCCCGGGAAATCTGCTGGGAATATAGTTAGGTGGTGAGTTGCACGCTGCTACAGTCAGCCTAGTTTAACTAAGTAGGTTACCTTAAGGCAGTGTAACCTTGCGTAGGGATGCAGTGAGAGGGCAGGGAGCTGCTGTCAGGGATGTGGGGCTGTGGCAGCATCCCAGAGATTTCCGCACCGGCTGTTACAAGAAAAGGAGAACAACATTGAAATTAGTCATACAGCAACTACAGCTGCTAGGAGGATACTTGTGGATGTAACCATATTTTGGAGCTGGCGAAGGATGCTAAGTCAAATACTCCAGGGGTCAGGCCTAATTAAGATGTCGGTATCGCATTCTAAACTAATTACGCAGGGAAAGTGAGCTCTACATCATTATGCGCAAGTTGCTGTGCGCAAAGGCAACGCAGGCTGATGGGTGCAGTGGAAGGAGAAGTGATCTGTAATGTGCGCTGTGCCACAGTCAGACCAGCCGCCCGGCCTGAGCGGAGCGGCCAGGAGCAAAGGGGCTGAGGCAGTCCCAGTCCCTTAGAGCCGCGAAAGCTAATTGAAAAGTGACTTATTTCTGAGGATGCAGTGGTCTGCTGGAGGATGTTCCCCAAGGGAAGAATGAGGCCAAACGCATCAGGTGCCTTGTTCATTGTAAATAATTAATTCTGCTGTAGCTGTGCAGCGAGGGCACCCTGCAGCCGCTCCGCTGCGCAGCCTCTGCATCACACCAAAACCATGGCAGAGTGTTGAAATGCTTGGAAAGGCACCCTCTAACAGCCCGTGCTCCAGCTTACGACAGCTATTTACGTCTTGGTGATGCTGCTCCTGTTGTACAAATGCACCAAATATCCTGCACTGAGCGATAATGAACATTCGCTGAGGAGCAGCGCTTAACAGCTGTTCTTGCTCCCACGTACACCAGTGGCCAGTTCCTGAATTGATGAGCAGGTCTCGGCTAGCATTGCTTAAGCCAAAAGACAGAAAGCCAGGATAGAAATTATAAGTGTCTTCAAAGTTGTAAAAGGCTGTTTTATACCCAGAAATTATGGATATCATCTGTTTTCCCTCATGCCAAGAGGCAACAGGCTTATACTTGAAGGACAACCAAGTTGCGCGTTAGGGAACAGCTTTTCTAATGTTAGAAGAAGGTGAGAATGTTTGGGGGTTTTTTTGTTTGTTTTTTAAAACTAGACACCAACCTCTCCATGAAATACATTTTAAAGGCTTCAAAACTAGATTAGGCAAACAGCTGTGACAGCCATGGAAACAGTCTGGCTACTGCAAATCCTCCTCCTCTTCTGGGGCTTTACCTGTTCCACCCTTAAAAGCTCCATGTCCTTAAATTTTTCATAGGTCATCACTGTAAATAAATAATAATTTAAGAAGGGCAGTTTTGTACAGGTGTTGCCTGCAGGCTGTGGTACAGAATGGTAACTTCTGAAACTGCCATTTTACAAGGGGCTTTTCAAATCCTAACATCGTTTCATTTAAGCCAGCAAATTTCTCCTCAAATCAGTCAACTGTTGGAGTTACCAAATAACTTATTTGAACTCTCTGTGCTTCAGAGAGACAAGACAGCTACGTACAAACGGAGAGCAGGACACCGTGTCCTGGTTTCAGAGAGGCAGCCCGTGTCACTTAGCGCGCTGTCCCTCTTGGTTTTCATCAGGGCATTAAAATGACCCAATTTTCTCCTCCTTTGCCATTATCCTCCCTCGCTTATAGGTATCGGTGATATTTAAAGTCGTCCTTCTTTGCAGAATGTCAACTGCTAAGACATCAGGACAGGTAGTGGAAATTCCTAATCATCCAGAAACCCTTTTTTGGATGCTTTTCTCCAAGTGATGCAGACTTCCATGAGGAGCTTGCTTTGCTTGTGTCCTGCTGCGATGCGTTGGGCTCCCTGCTTTCCAGGGAGAAACCATGGATGAACAGGCAAATGGTTTGGGGAAGTGGTAGCTGAAATAAAGACATGGCTAACAACAGGTTGTCATCATCACATCTTTGGACCTTATCCAAGATAGGGAAAAAACCCTGATGCTAGCACTGTATAATAAAGGCAATATAATCAAAACTTATTATAATTTAGTTCTGCTTGAAATTCAAGTGGTTTGGACTGGAGTTCATTTTATAGACGCCTCTAAATAAAGTTAATGTGTTTCCTACTTCCCTGTCCCCGTCAGTCTATACTGTATCTTAATGAATAACAGGTTTAATCACTCTGGTATCAAGCTAGCCTTTTTCCAGCCATGCAAATGTTCTTTGGTATGCAATTTGTACATGCTTCACTCCTCTATTATCATTGTTCTTCCTAAATGAGAAAATGCAAATGTTACACCAAGGGCCCCATCTTCACAGCTTACCAGATACAATTCCTGACAGCAACATGGAGCTGTTTAGCATAATTTTCCTGTTAATAAACCGCCAATTACAGTAATTTAGTTCTTAGCTTCCAAAGACCAAAAGGTATATGATGATTTCCAGTGCCCTCCCACTTAATGTTTCGGTTTATTATTTTGGTATGTCTGAGAAAACAGAAAAATGGGAAGGATTCAGTTGTTTAAAGACAATACTAATGCAATTTCCCTTCACAAATTCAGAAGCTTTTCTCATCCAAGAAGCAAAATGCAATTTTGTGGGTATGCGCTCCTCCTTGCACATGCGCATCCGTACGTGTAAAATACTAAGAGCAGCATGAGAGATATCTGTATTACACACAACTGTGAGTTAGCTTGAAAAACTACCAAATTAAACTTTATAAAAGCTCTTACAAACACCTGCCAGCAATGAAAAACTTTTTTTCCCTCCAAGTAACTTCTGTTTGTTGTTCAAATGCTTCCCAAACTCAGATGGTTGTGCGGCGCTTTATTAAAGTTGGTGGGAAATATTGCAAAAGGGGGGCGAAAGAGAGAATATTTAAGGAAATTTTTAGAGTTGCTGGAAGGTATTCTGAAGTAGTGTATTTGGAAGCAATTATGTTTTGAGCAGCTCTTCATGGAGTGTTTGCTGTTCAGATGTCTTCTCAGCCTTTCTTATTAAAGGGAATTTGCTTGAAAACAGAATCCTTGTTTCTTAATAGTTTGTCTGATCTTCCTGCTTATTTCCCACTCCCTGCTCCATCTGCTCCTGAGATGATCACTCTTCGTGATATAACCAAACCATTTCTGAGGCAAGTCAGACTGATTTTAATTCAGGAGTGAGCAATAGAGGGGATCTCAACAATTAAAGGTCCTACTTTCAAAGCAAATATCTCCCGTGGGTGAACGTAGGAAACAGAAATGCTTTTTGGGGAGAAGCTGAAGAAAATCAGCTAGCTCAACGGAGCCTTTCAGGTGATTTGTTTTGGATACGATCTTTTTCCCCTCTCATTTGGAAGTATCTCAAAAACCTATCCTGTGTCTTCTGTTCTAGTATTTCTTTCAAGAATATACCCACAGATTCTGTAAAAAAAAAAATTAATAAATTTTGTCCTGGGTTATTATATCTCAGAAAAAAAAAAAAGTGAGATTCCATATTTCTCATAACTGTGTGCAATCCTTTGCAAATTTAGGCAGAGCCTCCCCTTGCCTTCTGGAGGACAGGGGCAGGCTGTAAGTGAATAGGTTCTGACTGTAATATTTATTAGATATTTAGGAGTCATGCAAGGCATGCTCTTTGCAGAGAAATTGCAATAGCTTTGAGAAAAAAAAAAATCCAAGTAAGCTTGTTTGGGGACTTTATTCAAACAGGGAGAACCACTTATAAGCTGTTTGGGCATCTTTGATGGTGTTGATGGCGTTTTCCCACTTGGCCAGCTCCTCCCCAGTGCAACGCCTCGGGCAAGGACTCGAACCAGAGAGGCTCCTCCAGCACTTTGAAAGCTAAATTGAAGCAGAGTTATTGAAATTATTAAATTTTAAGAAGGTGCGAGTCACTGTGCCAGCCAGTTACTTTTTGATAAGTATATACTATTAATAGTGCTTTAAAAAACCCAACTCAAGATCTGTGGTGTAGGTATTCTTCAAGATGCTTTGGACAGTTATGAGATTAATGGTTATGGGGCAGTTTGGAACCCATACATTAATTTTAATCACTTAACTCAGTTTGTATTAATGAGAGAGAAGTGGGGGAATCTCGTAGAAAGACAGGAGAATATATACCTAAAAGGCATAGGTGGCAGTTATGCATTTTGTGTTAGAAAATCTTTGCTAAGCACTGAAAATAACTGGCAACTGAATTTATCAGGTGGACACATCCAACACACAGGGCAGCACAGCGATATAAGTAACAGCGGCAGTGCCACTTCTCTGTGAGGTTAAGCAAATTCTGAAATAAATCTGGGGAGTGAAATAGTCATGTTTCTCCCCACTGAAGACCTTCATGTGTGCATATGGGGAGTGTGTGGGGGGTATACCTGCCCATGCTTTTACCCTGAATACAGTATGTTGTTTTATACATGCTTTATGTTGTTTTATACACTTGAGTGTTTGGTTGGAGCTGAATGGATCAGATTAATCATATCGCTTTTCAAGTGCCTTTGGTAAGAGGGTTTTTTTTTTTTTTAATTACAGACTGGAAATGCAGGGCACTCAAGTATTTCCTTGCTGGCCTTGAAGCTAGCAATTGCTCTTCTTTTCCAGCCTGACCTCCCTCCCCTGCTCTGCTGTAAGCTCATCGCCGCAGCCCGAGGCTGGAAAAGCCTGACGAGGGGCTGCCCTGGAACTGGTGTCAGGTTATTAAACGGAACAAGGGAAGAGCTCTATATGGGAGTGACACCCCTACGAATCTGCCCCGGGCGTTACGTCTGTACGATGCATTATGGCCATGCATTATCAGCCCGAGGACCAGGAGCCGGGCGTTGGATGTTGCACCTCGCGTAGGACGGGCTGAAGTGCCACTACCATCCCCTTGGGTTTGCCTTGCACTCATCAGGCAGTCTGACAATGATTTAACACGATAGGACGGGATGAGCTTTTATCACTAGGAAGCCTGCAAATGTTTGTAGTTATAATTAGGAAATGGGCTAACACTCCTATTAACCTGATTGATGTGAAGACTTGGTTAGGCAGAAAACTGATTTTTTTTTTCCCCAAGTGACGGCGATAGAAGATCCATTGCATTTGCAATGGGAATTATAAGGTGTGCAAATTTCCAACGATCCTTTTAACCAATGAACAAAAGGTTAGGTGCACCTTCAAAGGTTTATAGTGAGAGAAGAAACCCCCAAATGAGGGTGTGTGTTATAGGAGGTCAACACTTTTTTGTCCTATAGATAGTATCCCAGCTAAGAGTCTGGATGGGCAGCCCCAGCGTAACCACTGTGCTCTGTCCCAACACCAGCGGCTGTGCCGCTGACACGTGCCATTCTCGCTAGCTATCAAACTTAGGGCATGTCTATCCTTCCAAAAGGACAAGATCATTTTAAAACTGGGAGCAGAACCACCACATAAAAAGCTAGGCTTATGATACCAGTGCACCAAGACAGGCGTATAATTTAGGACCCACGGTGGTACTTGCACGGTGTTGAGCTGTCCTCGCAACCTTGGGTCAATGTTATTTCCGATGTCTCTGTACCGTCTTTCATGGCACTGTGAAGGTGTGCCCTTGTGTGTGATAAAGAAATCCACTCTCTTTTTAATGCAATTGTGGCAGAAAATGGCCACTTTTCAGAAATGAAATGGTTTCTGATAAAGGTTTACCCAGTACAGATGCGCTGGCGATGCAGCGGTATCTGTGCTGTGCGGCTCTTCACAATGCCACATTTCTGACCTGAAGAAGAGCTTGTGTGCCCAAAAACGTTTTTATTCTCCCACTACATTAACTGGTTTAATAAAAGACCGTACCTCTCCATGCAAACCTTGCTGTCTGTACCATGATTTAAACTCCTACCTGTAAAAGGACTTGACGTTGACCTTAAAAACCTTGAAAACCTGTTAATACTAGGCAGAGTGAAGAAGCTAGATGGAACCAGAGTGGATCATGTTTTACTTGTATACAGGTAAACAAAGTTTTTTAATATAATCAAAGGCCAAAAATTAGCTATAAGTAAATGTAATAGAGCCTCAATGACAGTTATTGGACAGCACTTCATCCCTTTATTATTTATGTATTAATTGGAGTCACAATAATGTTAAAGTCACCCTCACTAAACATACACCGCTTTGTATTTTGACAGCACTTGATAAACATTAATGAGTTAAGCTGAAGTAAACATTTTTTTAATACCAACCTTTCCTGAACTGATCTGCAAAGGCAGATTAAAGGCAATGAGGAGCATGCTGCAGTTCAAGCACATAAAAACTCCTCCTTTCTTGTCCAGGCTTGAGGAAAAAAAAAAAAAAAAAAAAAAAAAAAAAAAGAAGGACCTTCCATCTGCTGCAGACTCATTTGGACATGGTACTAATGTGGGGGAAGGACAAGGGTCAATATGAAATACACTTCCAAAGGACCTTGAGAAGTTGGCTTTGGCACGAGGGGCAAAGTATTTAACATGCCAATTTTTAAAAAAGTCCCTCACACAACAGTGCTATTTGTCTGAGTTTTGGACAAGCAAAACTTAAATGTTTGAGGGTTTTTTTTGCTGAACTTGCAGGAAATCCTGAATGCAGACTTAATTCCCCCAAAAATACAGACAAAAAACTTCCTTTGCATCTTAATGCTCCCTTTGGGAAAGCTGACCAAGTCAGATGGTAACGTTCAGTAAATCCTCGTTATCTATGCTTGCTTTACTAACGAGCCTGTGGCTGCATCTCATATATTGGCTGGCATGAAAACAAAATATTTCCGCGCAGCACTTGGTGTATATCATAGGCAGCTCCTCTCTGCTCCAGAAATGCCTTTTCCATTGTTGGCGTGACGCGGGCCTCCGAAGGGTCACCCTGACGAACAGGACAGTGGGAGCCATCGGAGGGCAACATTTCAAACTGAAATGTCCCAGCTATTGGAGGGTAATTGAGATAGTGTGTATTTACACAGGTCTTGCTTGGAAATACTCCTTCAGCAAAGGCTGAGTTTGATCCAGGGCTTTCCTCCTTGGATCATGGCAAAGACAAATTTAAAGAGCAAGGGAGGCTGGAAAAAAAACAGGGACATTTCCAGTACAGCCTGGCTAAGGGGTAGCTGTGGATGTTGGCTGGGAGCAGACGGATGTGACTCCACCGAGGAGGCAGGATTTTTTAGTGACACCTTGCGTGCGTTTGTCACGACCCATTTTCTTTTGATCAAATTTGTGCCACTTTACTCAGAATATTTTAAACAACATTTTCCTGAAGGGTTATTTTTACTGGGACCAAACTTCAGGAACAAGCGTTTGTTGGGCAAGGCTCTCCTTCCTTGACATGTTTCGCTGCTTTTCCAACCTGAGTTAAGAGGAACAAATTGTTATTTGTGGATTTATGGAGATCTGTGTTTTCTTACGTCATTAGGAACATTAAGAGGCTTGAACCTAGGCTGAGGTTGAGTTTGACGAGCTGTGTTTGGTCCCCTCATCCTAAGCAGAGGCTGGGACTGCCATGGGGAAGAAAATAGGATTTTAGAGGAAAAACACCCAGAGAGCCCAGAGGATAATAATATTTTTTACTTCCAACCTCTGGGACTACTCGTAAGTGAGGTGGAAGAAATGGCACGAGCGGTTACGAGGAGCCGCTCCCCAGCGCTCGCAGGGAAGGTGGGCTTCCAAGTGAGTTGTTGGTTCTGAAAACACAGGCTCCCTTTGTACGCAGGAGTTTTTATGTCCTGCTGCCTCATTATCTCAGTAACTTATTATAGTTTTATGTCTGTGTTGTGCTGCAAATAGACTGCTCATAATCCCCTTTTTATAGACTTAATCTGGCTGGCGATAAAGGCCTATGGACTCAGCAGAGCATCTTCCTCGGGGTGGTAGGGGCACGGCGGGGCCGCTCGTGGGCATCACCCCTCCTGTCTGTGTTATCAAACCCCTTCTACTCCCATCCGACTTTAGAGAGGTGTTGGCGTTGACATTTCCGTGTGAAATACAGCTGTGCGTTTGTTTCTGGAGAGATCACTGCCAGCTGTCATAGCTGCAGTCTTCTGTACGCACACAGCGACGATCTAATTAACATCCCCTTTGGTACCGGGGAGTTAGCGTTGGGCAGATCTCTAAAGCTGTTTTTTTGAGATTTTGGAAGCTTAGGAATCTATTGTGATAGGCTGGGTGAATTTAGAAACCGCCTTCTCAAACATTCTGTGAAATAACTATGACGATTTCACATCACCTGTACACACAAGCCAGTTAATTTGTTCTCGGTGAGCAGTTGTACGAGTGAATTATTCACCCATCTGCAATATTTATCTTTAAAATGACTAGACAATTCAGCTCTGTGTAGAGATGTGCCTCCGTATGAATTCATAAATCCAGGATCGCTGGCAGGACATTTTCTGCAGGGGCTGATGATCTATTTATTCTCCCTTTTCTTCTCTCCAAGGGTTAGCCCAGGCCCTCTTCCTTCGCCATGAACTGCAAGCAAACAACTTGTAGAATATTTTACTACTTCCTAGTTTGAATATAAAGCTCCGACAATGCTCCCCACAACTGCAGCTTGTCAGGTTAGCAGCTCTCTCAGATGATTACAAGGCAGCAATTTTGTGCTAGTTTTTTTCCCTTGCACACAGCAGACATAATGAGCAGGAGGGAATTACGTGATGAGCTGGAATTACTGAGCTAAATGAGGAATTGCAAATGCAAATTTGGAGCCTTTGCTCCAAATTAGTGGTCAGCTCTGGGGCTGGCTTTTGGGGAGGGAGTGTCCCTTCTCTGTTCAGAGATGCTCGGAGCTCCCACACTCTGGGACAGCACAAAGAGGACACAGAGGGACATAACATCACCAGTCTAGATATTGGAAACCATACGACCAAAAGTGGCCTTACTTGCCCCAGTGGCTGGGATTTCCCTGGGACTGGGATTGCCCTGGGGCTGGCCGGGAAGCAACTGGGATTGTTCTGTATCTTGATGGCCAATGGTTTTCCTGCAGGAGAACACAGAGTATTACCGGTAATTGATATCTGCCTAAACTAATGATTCAGAAAATTGTTCCAACGTCTTCATCTTAAGAGAGTCTGGGTTTTAAAGAGCAGTGAGGATCTTACTGAAATGGCCTTCCTCTGTGGTCATTAATAAAGCCATTCTTTGTCAGGGAAGATCCAATATGATGAGCATGAGGGATTCCATCTCACTTGTCTGGAGATTTGGGGCTTGATCTCAGCTTGTACAAACTAATGCAGTTCCAGTCAGCTGTGCAGTAATTTCCGTAACCTTAGGAAGTAATCCTGAATATCCGCGTTTTTGAAGAGTAAATTTGCTGAAGCATTTACGCCAGAAAATGCGTTATTTGGCTAGACCAACATTTGCTGAAGTGCTAAGTATTGAGTAGCGCACTAAAATACGCTGCTTGAGGAATGGCTTTTACTAGCAGCTACTAGATGTTACAGTCACATTTCCATCTAATTGCTGACATGTGGCATACAAAGAACTGTGTCTCTCTCCTAAGAGTCTCCTCCTTTGTGTATTTTCTTCAACCCCTTCCAGAAATATAAAAGCTTGCTTCTCCGTGACAAGAGAATTTTCTTCACTGGCAAAGGAAAGGTTGTATTTGCCTCAGCTTTAAATTATTCTGAAATGACTCACGAATCTTACCTTGAAAATGAAGTGGTTCACTACATTACAGCGTCTTGTGAAGAAAGCAGCTAAAATGCTGTAACTTATTTCCACCGATTCTAGGATTTAAGATCTCCTAATGCACGCGTACCCTTTCTTAACATCTACATGGGGAATAGAGTGTTTTACACTTGAACTTTGGCACCTGGAAGTGAGAACAGAGCAGAGATGATCATATCCACCCTGGCTCTGGCTGTGAAGTCCACAAAAAACAACCTGGTACAGTCTAAATAAGCCTTCTTCTGGCACAGGAAAGATTTGTCTAGCAAAGGAGCAGTCTAAACCAAAGTTGTCCTGGATGGACCGGACCCCAGCTCTCTAACCCGTATAATTTCGTTATCTGAGCTATTATATGTCGTGTGCCCCCATCCATGCTGCTCTGATTAGCAGGATAACTAACGGAGCGGTGTGACACTGCTAACAGGGACACTGACACTTTAGTTGAATGCACAAATAGCTTTGAAGTTTCCTGCAGTCCTAAAGATTTCATGGTAACTTTTCAGTCCTGCATCGGCATATTTGCATTTTGCACGACAGTTTAGCTCTAATCATCTGTCAGATATTGCCAATCTGCTGTCAGGAGGGTACAGCCACCAACTTAGAGAGATTTTAATATTCCTGTGCCCGTTGTCTTTGATGGGCACCTGGGAGCTGGCTGATCTGTTCAGGCATGAGGTATTGGGTAGCCCCTGGTTCTGGCAACAGTTAGAGACGTCAATAGGTACTTACCAGAAATATTGGCTGTATGAACAGCCCTTCCCTTGGTCACTACTATTGGAAAACTAAGGAGCAAATTGAGAATAACATTGGAGCATAAATTCTCTGGATGCCTCCTCTCCCCAGCCAGGTCCTGTTTTCATTCCTGAGGCTGGCAGAAGGCTCTTGCCTCCTTGCTTCTTTTGCTGTGTAGAAATGCAGGTTCTAGCAATTAAAAATGTGGTGCCTCAGTGACTTGTCTGTTATTCTTTGGTCAAATTAGGGGTTTTTTTTTTGGTGCTGTGCTGCATCCCTCCTCCCCTGAGCTATCACCTCCTATTGTCATGTCACAAGCTTCCTTTGCTTTTCCAAACCACCCCCGCTGACTCAGTCCCACCCCTCGGTCTGCTCGCGTGCCACCTCACCCGGCAAGCCTTGCTGGAGGTTCGCTTTCACAAGACAGTCGCAGGCACCCACGGCCGTGCCCCGCTACGCTGCTATGGCTGTGCCACCAGCCTAATCCAAGACCTCTGGCCTCACAACACAAAAGTCTCTTTCTAGATCTCTGGTCACAACCTGCATCTCTCCAGATTGTGTATTAGTCAAGCTGCTTCCTTGCCTTGCGATGCCTCCTCCTCCTCCCTGTCCTCCTCTGTGCTGGAGCAGAAAAGTCTCTCCTGTTCCCTTCCTGCAGTCTAGCCCTGCTCATCGGCCATACATTTTCCTGCCTCGCTGGCCGGTATGTTTTCACATCACGGAAAAACTCACACAAGCTCCCAGTTCCTCCTGCCACAGCCCTAATTGAACTTTAACCAGCTGCTGTCACAGGCCAGGCCTCATTTGTTAGAGAATTCCTTGTCCAATTGATTATTTCACTAGCCTCGCCGTTTTAACAACCTTATTGAAGTTCATGTAAATCATATCTCCAAACTCACTCCTGCTCTCTCTTGCTGTCCCTTTCTCAGAGATATGAATCAAACATTAATATTGATCAGCATTTAATGCCAGACATGAAGGAAAATCTGCTTTCATGTAATATGAAATATTAATAAAACATTAATGAGGGCAAAGGAGAAGGTTGCAAACATGATGGCTGGCTCATCTCTTTCCTCCTGCTCTCATACGGTGACAAGACATTCCTGCCTTACGCAGTGGTCTGGGCTTTCAGCTGCATTGAAACTGGGATTTGATTTCTACCTCCAGATTTGGAAAGGTCAAGGGACTTGCCACTCGAAAGGATTGACTGAGAGACCTTAGGTGCTTTTATCCTCTGTATACACAGGACGGTTCCGCAAATACCAGTGCTCTGAATTTTAACATCAATCATTTTACCAAAGTTGGACGTGTTAATCGCTTTCAAACGCTGTGCCTCATTTATCTGGACGTTTACTTGTGTTCTGCTATGTGTTCCCCATAAAACACAGTCACATTCCTAATGGCATAGACCGGCGCTCAGAAAGCAGCCATAGAGCTAAACTAGTCAAAGGGACTTTGACCGGTGAGTCCCCATTTTGTTTTTGGGTAGGTGTGGGCTTGCTTGAGGTTGCTCCTTAGGAAACTCTGAGGTGTAACTCGAATGACGTAAGAGCCTTTTCGCTATTTGCCTATTGGCTCAAGATTCTGGTGAAGGAGAAAATAATTAATTCCGGTGTAAAGTAAGCCAGAAAGTTAAATTGAGTTAAATCTTTTTGGAGGATTTGAAAATAAGAAAGCCAAAGTACAGTAAAACTATACTTTGATCTGTTTATACCCACAGCAGAGATCACATCTGAGCTGCGGCGAGACAGGCAGTCTCACTCTGTTATGTACAGGCAATCAGGGATAAAGCTAAGAGAAAATAGAAGGGAAGGAAAAAATGAAAATAGAGGAGGAGTATAGGATGAGAAGAACAGAGGACCCAAAGAGACGATGGAGAACACAAACATAATGAAAATTGCATCTACAAAAGAAAAAGGCTGCAGAGTACTGTGTCTGTTGTGAAATTGGTTTGTCCGGCACAGATTGCGGAGCAGCTGGATCCTGCTGCTTTGGATACATGGAGGCACTGCTGAACGCACTTCTGGTGTGTGGGTCTGCTGCTCTGCTGGGTTACGCCTGACTTTGATGTGGTGGGTGCGGGTGGGTGCGAGGCAAGGAACTGTATTCTGAGAGCAATTGTCAGCTAATAACAGGATACAAGGAAATGAGAAAAAATAGGGCTAAAAAGATTATGAGAGCTGCCCAATCTGGAGATCTATCATTATACTTCAAACATCAGACCTTGCTAGGAAAAAAGCCGCTCTTACCCCAGGTTGGTTTTTTATCATGAACTTTGAAGATGCTCCAGTGTTTACCAGCATCCACTGATTGTTTGATCTTCAAGTTAAGTGTGGCCTCTGCTAGATTTATGAGCCGCTGAAAGAAAGAGAAGCAGAGTTATATTTCTACCACTCTACGGAGCAACTAGAGATGCTGCAGTCTTCTAAATCATTATTGCTTATTAGGAAAACTTTCGTTTTCACAGCTGTTGGATGACAGTTGGTTTTAATTTTGCTTTCTGACGATCCTCTCCATCAATGACCTGCAGCCTGTGTAAGTGAGAATATAAAGCAATTGACACGAAATCAATATTAATTCAGGACTGTGTTGCTTTTTTTCCTCCGTTTGTAGTAGACATTTATCAGGGTGTTATGGCTTGGCAATTGGGAGCCACTGAGCTTCCAAATGCAGGACTCCAAGGCTCTCAGAGGTTTGCTCCTGAACGAACACAGGCAGCGTCCTTTGGGCTGTGGTTGTGTTGTGTGCTCCACTACGTACCGAGATTAAATGTCGGGTTTGTGTTCTCGCTTTTTGTCAAAAGCAGCCACTGCAGTCATTTCCAAGACCCAGGCAAACTGGCCTGAACTTCAGAGCTGTTTCCTTCAGAAATCTGTTGAGCAACTTCTTGGTTTGGTCAGTGTTTGAGTAGCGTGGGCCTGGTCTGGTTTTATTTTGTTGCATTTTAGGTGAAAGTGAAAGTAGAGAAAAATATTGGTTTCTTTTTTGTTGTTGTTGGTTTTTAAATAGGTCTAAAGCAGAGTTTGTCGCTTGCGAACCTAGGATCAGGACTAGACTTTCCAGCAATCATAGCAAAGATATTAGAGTAAATTCTAAAGGAAGCTCAAGCAGACATTACTGGGATTTTATTGAGGTTTCTCCCCATGTAAGAGGTGAAGTGGAAGGAATCCCAGAGACATGGGAGGGAAAAGCTGACACCTGTGGATCTGTTTGGCATTGGAGTCATTGCAAGATGTCCTATCTGTTGGCTGTGCTGAAGACTAAGTTATGAACAGTTTCCTATTTAAAGACAAAAATAGAGTATTTAATGTACATTTGCAGCGGGTAACACTGGAAGGACTCCAAGAGGATCTTGCTGTGCAAAGAGCAATGAAGCAACATCTCAGGAGACTGAAAGGAAAAAAGGCTACGGTGCAGGTGACAGGGGAAAACCTCCCAGTCTTTTATCAAGCGTTAATCTAAACAGTCAGCCTTGTCAACAGAGGCTTAAGGTCAGGAGATCTGGGGTTTATTTCTGGTTTTGTAACTTTTATTTAACCTTGACTAAGTCATTTTATTGCTGCCAGCCTCAGTTTCCATTTCTTGAAAAAGGCATTCATGGTACTCCCTCCCTTTACAGCGTACTTGGCTATGTATTTCATGGAAGTATGTAATAAAAGTTCAGCACTACCTGTTGCACCCGGGAAAAGCTTTTCCAATCACTATAACCAAAGGGGAAGAAAGGTCTGTCATCCAAGGAGGCTGACCACTGAGCATCTCTCTCATCAGCGCGAGGAGGGTGGCAAGATGAAAGGCTGCTGTGCAGATCTGCTTTCTGCACGCCATGCCTCTGAGAGGGATGGAGGATTTTCGTTTCCAGAGCTCTTAATCTGGCACCTTCAAACAGGTACCTATAAAAAGCGGGGGAAAATGATGAATCATCAGTCTCAGGTGCTTGTTAAGTGTTCTTGTTAGAGACTATTTCCAATGGTCCGTAGCTTTGGTCTGCTAAGAGTAATTCTGTTCATCCTCCTGGCTGCCCAGCAGATGAGCAAAATGACTGACAGCAGAAATATTCCAAAACAGGGGATATTAAGCAAGCATGCTGATGACTGATGTCTGCTGTTCTCCCAGTGGAGTTATCACTCATGTGATTTAAGTTGACTTCAGTGACATTTCTGCCCTTGAGGATTTCTCTCCTCCTTTGCAGAACTGTGTGCACTTTGATTGAAGTTTTGTAAAGAGCCATGCAGGGACGATCTTCCCACCACGGGACCACATTTCCATCAGTGTCATAGCCATCAGTCGAACAGGGCTTTTGCAGTGACAGTAAATGTCACAGACGTCCCCAGACCTGAGCTAGTTCTCTGCTGGCCCCTTGACCAGAGCTAAGATCCTGGTGTCAAAGCTGCAGAGTCCTCAGCTGGCCTGGGGCTGCCCTGTCTGAGAGTCCACGGCGTTGTCTCACACTGGAACAGCAGTGTTTTGGCAAAGGGGAGTCAGCCTGACTTCCTGGATTAAGGCAATGGTAGAGACTGGTAGCTCTGAAATAGGTTTCCCTCAAAAGCTTGCTGGCTTTCAGGACTCACTGGCCAGAGCGGTGTTTGCAGAGATGACACACAGTGTGGCTGATGGGATCACGCCGAAAATGCAATGGAGCTGTTCCTGCGGTATTGGCCCAGGCAAGGAGTAAATGCAACTTCCGACACCACCGTATGCATCGAAGCTTATCAATAGATGAGTAAAGTAAGTTCATGCAGTATGAAACTAGAAAGATGTGATGTAACAGCTTCATTATCGTATTTGTGTCTTCCTAATTGCACTCCGCTGAGAACACTTGCAAGCCTGTGGTGGATTTCCGTATAATAGGATCAAGCTGTATTTGATCTTAAGCCTTTTTCAAAGGGAGCCAAAATGAAAGGCGAGATTCAGACAAGATCATGAAAATTATTGCCTAAATTTAATACTAGAAAGTATTTTCTCTTAATGGAACTTTCTTCCTGTAAACATGCGACCTGTTTTCTGCAGTCCTTCTGCGTATTTATAACGTGCTGTGGGAGCAGGAGCCGAACACCCAGGGCTTTGCAGTTGGGTTGGCCATGTGCTAAGCAAAGCAGCAGTTATACGTAGGGAAGCAGTTCATGGCAGGGTGCAAGAGGAAGAAATACGCCTCCTGCAATGATTAAAATACTGACTTAAGTCATATTAGTATCATCTCAGAGGTCACCTCCAACCTCGAAGTAGTTTTGGCTTCTGTGCTCAATGTTGGTTTTAGTCACTGGTTATTGTGAGTGGCAGTTGTCAGAAAAAAATATGTAGAATTCCTCATTTGGGGATGATCAGCTGTTAGAGCAAACAGCCAAGGAAAAGGAGCTGGTCTTCATCATAACACGGTAAAGCATGGCAGGGAGTTCTGGAAAGGATTGTTTAAACTTCTACTGCACTTGTAAGAGGCTGATGGACAAGTCTTACTGGCTCAAAGTGCTGCTGACAAGACTGAAGGTGTATTAGGATAACTGCTTTCTCCTGGGCATGAAATTATTCCGACAGTTGCTAAGGAAATGTATTCCAGTAATCTACTGCCACTTCACACGTACTGCAGAGAACTGGAGATTGCTTCAGCAAAAAATAATATCTGCATTAATACTGTGTAAAATAATAAAAAGTCAACCACTTGCTTTATTCAGCAGTCAGAAAAGCAAATTGCTGTAATTAACGGATGTACTGATTTTTAAAGTCTGGATATTCTTGTTCTACCCATTTCACAGAAGCAGACATTCAGTTCACAAAAAAAAAAAAAGGCATCTTAAGAAGTCTTAATTTCAGCCGTTTGCTCTTACTTTGGTTTGCACTGTGGGCTCTCACACAGACAGAATCGAACACCACTGAGTCTCAGGCTCTCGACCACCAGCCACAGGTGACCCTCCCTCCTTGCGATGGACTTGTTTTTGACAAATTGGCTGGTGAGGAGCACCAGTGCTGCATTAGAAGCGCTCCACCTAGGTATGCAGGATGGCCGCTTCAAGAAGTCTTTGCCAAAGAGGTTTGTTTCTCCCCCTCTACTCTGCCCTGGTGAGACCCCACTTGGAGTGCTGCATCCAGTTCTGGAGCCCTCAACGTAAGAAGGACATGGACCAGCTGGAGAGGGTACAGAGGAGGCCACAAAGATGGTCAGAGGGCTGGAGCACCTCTCTTATGAGCACAGGCTGAGAGCTGGGGCTGTTCAGCCTGGAGAAGGGGAGGCTCCAGGGAGACCTTAGAGCAGCCTTCCCTCAAGGGGGCTACAGGAAAAATGGGGAGAGACTCTTCAGTAGGGCCTGTTGTGACAGGACTAGGGGTAATGGTTTTAAAATAGAGGAAGATAGATTTAGATTAGATATTAGGAAAAAAAATTTTATGCGGAGGGTGGTGGAACAGTGACCAAGGTTGCCCAGAGAGGCGGTGGATGCCCCATCCCTGGAAACATTCCAGGCCAGGTTGGACGCGGCTCTGAGCAACCTGATCCGGTTGGAGACGTCCCTGCTCCTTGCAGGGGGGTTGGACTGGGTGGGCTTTACAGGTCCTTTCCAACCCAAACTGTTCTATGACTCGACAGCTCTATGACAGTGAGTGATGACTGAGGAAAATGAACAGGAAAGCTGGAGGAACTGTACTGAAGAGGTTTACTGAAGGCTTTTTCATTCAATATTAGTCTTATTCATAGCTGCTGTTGGTATGATAATGACCAGAAAGACATGCAAAGGTCCTGCTTTGGGAATCATCACTCAAAGGCAGCAAATAGTCCACAGCCGGATGGATTGCTGCCCACTCCAGCGTACTGCAGGCAGCCCAGGGCCGTGTCTGCAAGGCCCACCCACCGCACCGAAGGACTTCTTACAGCTGAGCTGTGCAGTCTGCACTCGCAGTGCGGCATCTCCAAGTGCTTCCAGGGTGGCTAGCAAAGTTAAAAACACCTTGGCATAAAACCGCCAAGCTTTATCCTCCCCATAAATTTGCCCAAGGACTAGGAGTGTTTTAAGGCACATCAACCTAAAGAAGTTTAGAGTGCTCTGAAAAAGAGCTATAGTGCTGCGATTTACAGCCAGGAACATTCACCTGGACAATAAGAATCCTGGTGCATTGAGCTGAAAAATATGCTGCAGTGTATGGTATTGGCTTGTTTGTAATAAAACACTAGCCTAGTACATTTTATTGGTTTTACAGTCATTTATTGTTTTGTTTTCAGAAATACAGTATGTAAGCAAAAGGGATAAAATAGTTTATTATGCAGTAATTGTTCAAGAAGATAAAGACCTATCAGAAAAGGTATCTTTTTAAAAGTATTCAGTGGATCTCACATATTAGGAGACAAAATGGAGGAGATGGTTCAACACCACCCTGAGTTCTCCAGTGTCTTTAATGGGGCTGGATGGAGAGTTTTTCAGGTGGCCTCAGGCAATTGCGCATGAGCTTTATCAATGAGAGTCCAAACAAGCCAAGAATGCAAAGTAGAAGCATAATATTTAGTATGGGTTATTTTTCAGGCTTTTATTAAAAGGTTTCAGCTACCCAGGCAGAGAGCAGGGTGAATCAGAGGACACCTCTGAGACCAGACATGGAGAGAGCAGCAATTTGACTCACAGGTATTACATTCAGGTGGCCAACTGTGGTTCTGTTGCCCCTTCTTTTGGATTTTCCTCTCATAATACTAGATATGTGTGCTTAAATTCAGATCTAGGCTCTGCAGAACTTTATCTGCTTGCTCACCTCTTCTTACCTGGGCAGTCATGTTACCACGGTACATCTGATAAAATAACAAGTCACAAACCAAACCAGTGTGTGTTTGTAAGATGGGGGCCCTGGGTTTCAGTACTTGTACGGTGAAACTTCTTAGTGACAAATGAATGATTATTGTCAGCCTCATGAGACCAAGGAGATGCTGTTGAGGAAAATCACCAGAGTTCTGATGATTTAGGACAGAGCTGAATTTACTGTGGTTTACTCTGGGAATTTTACCAAAAATCTCCAGAAATGGACAAAATAAATGGCAAAGTGTTCATCAAAACAGTTAGAGACTGGATTGTCTTGGAACCCTTTTTCTCTCCTTTCTCCACGGTCAAATAATTTATGTTAGTCTTCACATCCCCTGGAGCAGTTCAGCACTAGCATCCGGTGTACTTGGAAGAGCAAAGTCATCACTCTGCCTTTTCTGCTCAGCTTTGGTACACATGAGCACCCAGTAAGGAGTGGTTTTTCCAGGGGAAAAAGCAATTTTGTGGGAAAGTATTTGTCTTTCCAGCCACATTGAACTGGACTGTCCTCCTGTATATCTCTTTGTAGGTGAAAAGGAAGAAGCAAAGGAAAATTCCACCACATTTCCTGAACTTCTAAAGGTGCAGGTGATTTCATTTTCAAAGGTACAGAACAATCATGTACTATGATCCCTAGCTTTGGACAAATGAGTTGGGACTGTCAGCCATGGAAGGATTACTTCTCCCCAAAGAATGCCTTTGGGAAGCCAGATTCCTTCAACATATCTCAAGTATCCCAACTTTCATCCTGACCTGTATCTGTAAGGAGGAGCGTTTGTTGTGTACTCAGTTCCACCTGCAGCCTTTCAGCACCTTGAAATGTTTGCTGCATTCCACATCCTATTTAGCCTTTCTGTTCAGCTGTCTGTAACTGAGCAGCCTTTTCCAGCACACCCACTACAGCTTCATCCTCATACTGCAGGAACCAATTCCAAGCTATTATTGCACTGCTTAATGATCCTGTTCAGGCTGCTTTGGAAGAGCAGTCCTTAGCTCTGCGTCTCACCCCAGGGATTTAAATAGGCTCGTACATCAAGGCCAGGCCTTGATAATTCCTTTATTTCTGGTGGCATTTTAAATCACGCCGAAACCAGGAGCTTCTGAGCAGGGAAATAACTTCCTGCCATTAGGCAGCACCTATCACCGACCGAGAACTCTCTTGAGATTTACACGCTTAGCTCTGGCACTTGCTCAGATCTAATGAATTGGGCTGGGACAAACAAATCACTGTTTCAAATGGGAAATTTCTCATCAAAGGATTTGCTTTCAATAGTATGTTTTAGGAGTAAGAGGTTGGGTTTTTTTTTTCTTTTCTACGTTTTTACTTAGTTTACAAGCCCACATGCAGTTCCATCTCTGAGAGCTATCACACCAAATCCATGCGTTAGAACACTTCCCCGTGTGCCCATATACTCTGGTTTCTTCCTTCCCCCCTCAAATTCTTTAGCTTGTGAGTTAAGGACTTGTGATAGTGTAGAGAGAGCAAAACACTTTAAATCTTTCAAATCAAAATGAGAACTTTGCTTTTGAAGAAACAATCCTCATTATGGCAATAATGAGCAATTATAAGAAGTCGGTAGCATTTCAATAAGCACACTCCTATTGCTTTGTTCAGTAGATGTTAGTTCATGTTTTCAGGGACTCTTCTCTATACTACTAAGATCATCCTTGTAAGATGACATATTTCCTGACCTTTCTCCTTTTCAAAGGATTTTCACTGAGCATGCTTGTTCTCCAGAATAATTGTTGGTAGCACTCCTGAACTCCAGGTACTTTCAGCTGAACCTCTAGCAGTGTAAAGTTCTTTATTTCCAGAATGTGAAATTCTCTTGACCCTTGTTGAGTGCTGTCAGAAATTATTATAGATGGATTTATTTGTAAATATTGTCATATAAATCGAAGTTTATCAGAAAGGCAGGAGAGAATGATACAGCACTTTCCTTGGGGACATCTTTATGGGATTCAGATTTTCCTTGCATAAGGGCAGGAGGATTGTGCCTGGAGGATAAAATTATCTTCTAAGAAAACCACAGAGGTTGAAAGCAATAGAAAGAAGATTCAGTGTCCAGTAGTTCCGTTCAATCACAAAATCAGACCTAGATTTTATTTAGGATGCAACCAAAAGCTGTCAACAGTCTAAATGTGTACTGAATTTTAACATGAGATGTGTTATACAATGCAAATGTTCTAACTTATTCATTACCCAATATTATTAATGTAATTGGAAATTAATTCTTTGCTAGAACTTTTTGATGAAGGTCTGTTAAAAATACTCAGTATCAGAACTGTAGAGTTGTGCTGTGTTGGTTAATGACAGGAGAATTTTTGTCAATGTTTTTGCTCAATGATTAAATTCAGTAACTAATGAATTCAGTATCTGTTTTGGATTTTGCTATTTTAAGACTTACAAAAAAATACAGATTTTCAAAGTGGCTTATTATAAACAGTTGGAATTGTAAAACACAGCACTCCTGTGTTTTTAAGACAGTAAAATCAAGAGAGTTGAAGGCACACCAGCAGCAGACCCAAACTATCTGCAAATATTGGTTTACTTGGTTTGTACTGATAGGTCTTTGCCCCTACTTACTAATGCCTGTTGTCAGTCCTGCGATAAGCTACTGGTGCTGTTTATTGTCTTGCATTTAGTCTCAGCTTGCAGCTGGGATGACGGCGTGTCTCAGAAGCAAACACAGATTAGGCAGAGGTTGGAGAATGGGGCTCAGCATTGAGCTTCCGAGTCCGCAGCAATGCTATGGGCAACTCTTCACGTAGCATTGACAAAGATCTCTCACGGGGTCATGAGATCCACCTCTAAGGACTCAACAGCTCCTAAAGCCTTTCAGACCACAGACTGAAAGCAGAGATGGGCAGGTGCACACGAGGAGATGTGCTGAAGGGGGGGTTTTGGGAAGAGCAGGCACCTCTAAGGGACATGGACGCGAGTAGATGTAATTCCCCAGAGTTCTGAACTTCACTGCTGTGGTCATTTCAGCATTCGGGTTTCCAAAATGAGAACATGAGTAGGAGCAGCAAGGTACAGAGCCCAATCCTGCACTGCTGAGAGCATCAACCATATGTGGCTAGAGTAGCTCACGACCCCTATGGTGCCATCCTACCTCTCCCTACGACTCTTTCTCCACCATTGTCTCTATGAGGTTCTCAAAATACACCCTGCTGACATACAACATCTCTCTGCAGCCTTGTTTGGCGACCCACACTTTTTCCATTGTAGCTGTTTCCTCTTGGCCAGCAAAGAAGTGGTCAGGACTGCTGTGCGTCCCTGCTGGTGTTTACTACACGGAAATACACTACTGAATAATGCACTGAGCTCATCTAACTGTGCTTCCACTCCTGCTGCTAGCTCTTGAATTCAAGTGCATCTTTGGTCTTTCTTTGTATTCAAGTTGATTGAGAGGGTTTAACCATATACAATATTCAAATTGCTTTTACGCATGAAGAGATTTTCAAGAAATCAATGCACTCTTCGAGTGAAATAATTAATACATGAACCGACTGCCCTTTAAAGACAGTAGTGTAATGCTCCTCACCAAGACCAATGCACTAATGTTACTTTCTGTAATGTACTTCCTAAAAGTTAAATTCTTCATCGTTGGTATTTGAGTAGGACACAGAATTAGGCATGCTGAGCTGTATTTATTAGCCGTAAAACTGATCATTATTACTGACCAATCTGCTTTTTAATGATTCAGCGAGCATGTTGGTTTTTATAGTAATGAATACGGGGCTTTTAATCAGGTGATCTGACAAGTGTGCAATTTGCCTGGAAAATTATGCTGGACTGAAAGTGGTTTTGTGAAGAATAAAAAACGGAAAAGAACCTATAAAATGCTGGCATTTGGAGGAGAAAGAGACAGGAGAAGCTGAAGGAACAACATTGCAATTCTTTGTGTCTATCATCTATATGCAGATATTTGGCCAAAATTCCCAGTTAGCGTCAGGGTTATATTGTTGCCAGCTCAAGGCAAATTTCAGGTCTGTTTTTGCTGTTTTCCACTGGATGTCAAAGGAGCAGGAGTGTAATGCTCTTTAAGAGCAGGATGGTAGTGTTGGTGGCATGAAAGGCCACTGTAAAATCAGATGGCTGCAGTCTTTTTGTGCTCTGGTGTCATGTTTACATTTCTTTAGCTAAAGAGGAAATACTTATTTTCACTTTGAGTGCATATTTGTCTCATTCTTTACCTACTCATGTGTCCCTAAGGCATCTTAGTCTTTCTACCAATCTGATCTATTGTCTGATACTTGTCTTCTCTTGCTTTGCACTCCTGAAAAATGCCTTCTCCCTATATCCAAGAGCCTTGGCTGAAAGAACGATAATGGGTCTTGTGAGCTGCTGTTCAGACTTACCACAGTCTAAGCAGTTTCTTACACTGAGGAGGTCTATGAAATGAAATAGCTGACATACATCTGGCAACAGAGATCGAACAAGGCCCCTTGGAGGCTTCTTCTGTTGACTTCAGTGGCCTTTGATCAGTCGATAAAGAGTTGCTGTCACCAGTGACCTTTATCAATGTACAACCTGAAAAATGAATATGCTACTAAAAAGTACACCAAACCTTTCTTTTTTTTTGATTTCCCCTTATTTAGCAAACTGTCTCCCTGTTCTGCTCTCTATGATTGACTAGATGGTACTATCGTATTTCATTCAGTTGATCCAGTCGTTAAGTGGGCATCCAGTTCTGGAGTTCAGGTTAAGAACTACTGGACACTTTCCGTTCTCATTGACTTTATAAAGAAAGTAAATGAAGCATATTTTTAAAAGAACAATCCCAATAATTTATTTATGGCAGACTCAGTAAGCAAGTAGATAGCTCCCTAGGGAGCTACTTTCGGGATTATGCACTACTGTTTTTCAAATTCTAGAATAGCATCAAAATTAATATGTCAGCTTTTGTCATGTGTTCTACATCCCCTATAGTATTTGAATAACGAATATCAGTCTGCAGCTGTTGTCTCCCAAGTCACTCACATGCTAAAGGCCGACAAAAGCCTCCCTGAAGTCAATGGGAAGAGCCCCAGCGATGCCAGCATGCTCTGTATCAGCTCTAACTCATAGCACCATGGTCCTTTATACTGTGCACAACTTGATGTGAGACAGTTTTTTTGCCTGGAGGAGCCACCTTTGTTGGTATAAACTTGGAGTCTCAAGTATCAGAATTTATGCTTCAAGAGAATTTGCACTGAAGCCATTGGAAAATGTATATAAATAAAAATGTTGGAAACCACAGTTGCCTTTAACGTTGAAGGACCAGGTATACCTATGCTTTTTTGTCCTTCCCTCCATTTTTATCCTCTTCCTCAGACAATATGCAGAATACTTGATTAGAATTTCAAGGGAGCAGATATGTTTTCTTTATTTGCTTTGGAAAAAAAAAAGTCATCAAATATGACAGACAATGGAAACAAGGCATGGAAGAGTTCTTTTTCTTGTTCTTAAGGGACTAAATGGAACAAGGAGGCAATTTCAACTCTAGTCTCATAAATATCCTTACTTTTTTTCCTCCTAGGTTCAGTATTATTTTTACATTGTGCGCTGACTTCCTACAAAAAAAGGGTGTGTGAAGCTGATAGAGAATAAGCACCGGCAGTGAATCAATACAGGTGAGCCAACCTCGACTCCAGAAGTAAAAGTGCATTGGAGAGAAGCAATATTGCATTATTTTTGTATTTTCTGCAACACCTGAGCCTTGAGTATCATTTGGAAATACAAAAGTGTTCTTTTATCTGCATTGTTAAACTGAAAGGATTCCCTGTCTATTTGCTCTTTGTCACCAAAAGCTGTTGTCCATGATCACACGGTATTTTGCATTGTCTTCTCTACGGCTCTGAAACGACTGTTTAGATTGGAAGCCTGAAGTGAGCACTACGTAAGTGTCAAAGCACATTGTGTTTCCTTTCCAGACCTGGGAGACAGATGCGTCACTCAATAGCATCTTTTCTCTGTATTACAATGACAAGGTGCTTTAGTGCTTTTGTTCCACAATGATGACAATTACTCTTTTTTTTTAACCTGTCTTGAAAGCCACTTGATGGTGTGAAATTTGGCGTAGAGAGACTGTAAAGCTTAAGCTTATTGTTATGTATGAGTTGGTCACTGATGTCGCCCGCAGTTGACCTTCCCAACAAGTAAATAGCTCGGAAACATTCACCGAAACCTCCACCCTTGCAGACAAAACTCCCACTGCTGCTACAGTTATTAATTATTTTCATTATGGTAAAGCTTGGGTAACTGTCAAAAACTGGGCTGTGTTCTGGCAGGAACTACATAAATTCAGAATAGAAGATTCTCCATGCTCTGATGAGCTCACAGTCTAAAAAGAAAAGACAGCCCTGGTCTGGAGTTAGGAGTAAACTGTGTTTTTCAATAATCTCACATCAACCTATGATTTTTTTTTTTAAGAATGATGGAACGCAGTCTTCAAAAATTATGATTCCCTGTACAACTTAATATCTTCTTAGTCTTCAAAACTCTATTTTCCTGACAAAAATAAATCTGTGATGCAGTGAGCATTTCTACACACACAGCCTAGCCAGGAAAAAGCAACTCGGCTTCTCTAAGCTTCCAAGGCTGAACACCATGGCCATCGGCGCTTGTTTTTCTATAACATTGTGTTGATAATCTTGGAGTTTTGTAGTAAATTAGTAAAAATCAGTAGGAACCACAAGAAGGGGAACTGGATATCTAATAATTTTGTTTATGTAGACTTGGTAAACAGGAAGATTATGGGAATTAATATATTTTAAACAGATGTTTGTGTTGCTTTCACTGCAGAAGACATGGATGACTAAGAACATCGTATGTACCATTCTTGGAGACGCTGAGCAGCTCTCTATTTTGTCCATGTTTCAGTCATACTCTGAAGACTTTTCTCTGTAGTTAATGGTTTTGTCACAAAGTACGTATTCACCATACTTCGCAAATCTAACAACTCCTTCTATAAGAGCCTATTATGGCAATTAAGAGTTGCTCGTAGCCATGGCAATAATCACTTTTCTTGATCTAACAAAGGTGTTCTTTCGTGCTCAGCTTTTTGGATAATTTACATGTTTCTGATTCAAATGATGCAATGGGGATATTGCACTTTTGGAAATACAGGGCATGATTCAGTGAGAGTTGTTGTTCCATACAGAACAAAACATAGTCCTTGGATGTACACCTACATCACTCACTGAGGGAAATCAATTCCATTTTGCTCACTTAAGGACAGAATTTGTCCCGTGAGCCACCTGGAAAGATGGAGCTAATCAAGAAATGATGGGACTTGCACAGAGAGTAAAAGGTTGATAACCTCCGCCATAAAAATCAAATGTGCAGGGTTCATAATTTAAAGCTGCCTCAGGTTATGATAAATAATTCAGTCCTCAATTATACGCAGTTTCTCCTTAACATAGAACTGTCTCCCCAGTTTTTTGTAAAAATCAGTCCATAGACCCTTATCATATATGCATGTGTATGTAGATAGACAGACAAATGAATGCACATGAAATCTCATGTCATGGTGATAATTTACCTTGATTTATCAAGATTTGCTTTTTGTCCATGAACAGCTGTCTTGTTAGGTCCTTTGTACTACATGATCTACAAAAACCCAAGCAGTGAAATTACGGTTTTCAAGTGTGATTTCATTGAATTTACTCCCATATTCGCTATGTATAGTAGAGTTGCATGAACCATTGCCACCATGAGATTTAACTAAAACAATAAAGCTGAGCGTGTGCTTTGCCAGTAGCCTTAATTCACCCTCACTTTCTCTTCCTAGGATTGTCACTAATAGGCAATGACTACTTCTTAATTTTTATTTAAATTTAATAGCTGATTATTATTGCTTAATGATATGAATGCTTTTAGCTGTGGTTGGTCAGAGAAATCACTTTGAATTTCTGGTTCCTGAATGGATATGTTTGCAAACGATTTGCCTGGCACATTTATTTGGGAAGAGTCAAAATCCGCATTTCATGTACGTGCTTTCTGAGTCCTTTAAACTCCTTTCCTATAAACATGTCAATTACTCCAGAAAAGGCAGTGAA
Source organism: Tetrax tetrax (assembly GCA_009806455.1). Lineage (NCBI taxonomy): Eukaryota > Metazoa > Chordata > Aves > Otidiformes > Otididae > Tetrax > Tetrax tetrax. Next base: position 140,321 of record WHYT01014637.1, read on the forward strand.
CTTTTCTCAGATATGAGCAAAAATAATTTAAAATTTGGATGAATATAGGCTTATTTCTTTGCTTCATTGCTTCTTCAGTTTTATTTGAAATAGAAAAATGAATATTGAATTAGGTAATAGGAGCTGTATTGGAAAGTCCTTGTCATGCAGCAGATGCAGAAGAGAAGCTAAGTCAATGTGGCTTGGCTCATCCCAGCAAATTTTGGGATTTAACCAAGGCACGCAACTGAACCTCGTTTTTTGCATTTGCCATTTGACGTATGTTTCCCGCCAAGGACAGAAAAGGGCATATTATTGTCTGAAGAAATTATCTCCTTCCCAAGTGGTCATGACCTAAAATGTTCATTTTCCTTTTCCACAAACCGGAAAATTCAGCTCCACAGAACAAAAATCATACATTAGCCAGCCGGCAGCCTCGTGTGAGGAAGTAGGAAATTTTGTTCCTACAGAGAGGCTCAAGCAATTAAATTTGTGAGCTCTTCCACAGAAGAGTTATAATGCTCATAGATTTGCTTCTGGGTTTTTTTTTGTTGGGTTCCACCCCCACCCTCTACCCCACCCTCCCCAGGCTTCTCTTGAGCCCAGACAAGCAGGATTGACTTCCACCAGTTCGCAGTGCCTCTGGGACTGCCGATGGACTTGTTAAATTGTGATAATAATTTTTAGGCTGTTGGCCACACATTTGTTATGAAATGAAGTAACTCTCTTCACATGAGCTGTCAGACAGAAATTACTTTTAGTCACAATCAATCTAAATTTCAATGGGAGACTTCAAGGTGAAGGCTGTGAACTTTCTTACCTATTAGAGGCCCAGGAAGCTGTCCAAGCTTTTTCATTTTTAGCTAGAACACTTCTATACTCTTGTGCTGCAGAAAGTATTGTTTATATGCCAAAACTCCATAGCATTAAATGCAATAAATCCTGTATTTCAGGAAACTACCTCCATGAAAGTTCAGATTTAATTTCTTCAGGCCAAACTCTGCTCTCTCCTCCTTCTCCAGTTCAAAGCAATAAACGCTTTAAATAAACTCTGGGGGAAATTTCTGACCCCATGGCAGTAAAACCCAAAGGAGTCATCAAAAAAATTATGTATTTATAACATTTAATTAGGCTTAAAATTACCTCTGTTCTTCTCATGCGAAAGTTTAGGATTTATCTGGCAAATGGCGGTCTCATTACGCTCGTTAGAACACATTCACCCTTAAACCGTGGGGGTATGGAGCCCATGAAGGGAAGCTTTGTGAACTTAGAAGATTTCTTATGGAAGGAGCTTGAATAAGAGACGGTGAGCATCCATAAGTGCCGTATAGTTACATACAGGAGAATCTACAGTGTACTTCGCTTTTGAATATTTCTCTTGAATGCCTTTTGCTTACACTTCATTTTTAATCAAGTGAGTTGAATGCGACCCGAAACAAGACCTTTACCTAATACTGAGTTTAATGACCCTTTTAATACCAGTACAGTTGGCTGCCTTCTCTCTCTGCTCTTCCCTCATAGCTTTGGAGCATTAAATGCGTTATAAAAATGACTTTTTGGTACAGTCCACAAATTAAGCAAAAGGCGTACAGAAGCAGTATACTCATTCAGCATGAAATCAAAATCTAATCAATGCAGATTATGTTAGATTAGCTAAGCAAGTAAACAATTAGCCAAGTTAATGTTACCTACCCTGTCCTTCAGCACCAAACAGTTAAGGAATTTGTCTTCCCAGACATGTTTAGTTGCAGCTCACCTCGGTGACATTGCAGGTTATTGGATGAATTTTTCAAACTAGCGACTCCCATCAACCTGTTATTTCATTCCGTTGTGAATCTTGAGCAAAGACAAAGGAAATGTTGGTAGAAAGAGGGGAGCCAGCTGCTTGGGAATGAATTGTGGATTTTTATGTGAATCTGTGATGCACACTAGGGAATTATCCTCAGGCCTGCGTCATCGCACACAGCAGCCTCTCGCCAGGCTGCATTATGCAGGATTTTGCAATATTAGGATGCTGCTCACCCCTGGTAGGGTTGAGGAGCACATGAGGTCCACATGGGTTCCACATGAGCCACCACCCCACTATCTCAGAGGCTCTGGCAGACTCAAGAAGACTTTAATATTAACCTAATAATAAAGTTGTTTGTTTTTTTTTTAAATATGAAAACTAAATAAGTAGTTGGTTTTTGTTTTAATTTAGTTGTTTTATTATTATTTTTACTGATACCTCCCTCTGAGTTCCCCATAGTGTTCAGATCGACTTTTTGCTCATTATGGTGAGAGTGAAAATTAAATTAGCAGCTGGAATTCTGGGACAGAAAACCCTGCCCCATTGCTCTACCCTTTGCTTCCAGTCTCATAAAACTCACTGTTCAACTTGTGTGGACTGATTGTCTTTGAAACATATGTTGTGTACATACAGGTCTTTCTACAACATTGCATTTCACTTTTGATTTACTCTGTCTTGCTTTCAGTTCTCTTTGGATTAAGACAACAGAAATAATTAATTTAGTAATATTAAACCAATTCCAGAGCATCTGTTTGCTAAGATCACTGTTACCAAGCCACAGAAAATCTGTGAGTCTGACTTTAAAGTTCTCACGCTAATGTGAGGAATTAAATTGAGTTTATTTGCACAGTTAATTCCCTAAAAACAAACATCTATCTCCTATCATTAACACAAGCTATTTCCACTGTTTTTCCATTCTAAATAAGTCTTGCCAACATGATATACCTACTTGTATTACAGTTGTTTCCATTACTTGCAAAATTTCAGATCACCTTATTTTTTTCCCTGTAATATTATATTTTTTGTAAAGGATTACATTCTATGTTAAACAGAATTATAGCCACTAAAATTTTAATTCACATAATGTATTAGTATTTAACTCCACTCAGTGACTGCCATACCAGGGCACCTTATCACATTTTTTCAGTGGGGTGGAAGGTAATTCACAGAATTTTAAGATGTTTGTCATGGGAGCTGCAGTTCTGGTTTGGTTAAATCAGCCCTAACTGCTTTTTATAATCATGTAAACTGCTGAAAATGCATTTTTGCCTGTTAAATTCAACTTAATTAGGACATGACTGCTCAAGAGCAGCCAGCGTCAGCCACTTCTTTGGTTTGGATTTCCCTAGAGCATCTGGCATCAGAATTAGCTCAGATTTTGTTTCGTTGGGTTTTTTTTCTGATGTTGCACTGTGGATGGATGGTACCTTTGTCCTCCCAGTATTCCCATTCCTGAAAAGTCCTGTGTGCCTGGTACACTGAGCAAGACAATCCTCTGCCTTATGTATTTATGATGGTTATTAGTAACTTTGCCGTTAGAGATTTGGTGAGTAAGTGGCAGGGGCAAGCACACGTGTATGTGCATTATCTTATAGAGTGCCATAAAACAGTCTCATAAACTCCGTGGTGTGGGGTGTTCACTTCTCTCAGCGGGGAGAATTCTGCTGGCGTAAAGTAAAAAGTTTGTCTTCTCAGCAAAAAAAAAAAATGCAGAAGGTCAAATACAATTTTGTTAACAGGTATTTGGGATATTTTTCCACTTTAACAAATTAATTATATTTCTTTTTGATCTTCAAAGGCTTTGCTGAATTTTTTTTTTTTTTTTTTTTTTTTTTTTTTTTTTTTTTTTTTGGCAGGGAAACTTACTAGCAATTCTGAGAAATAAATTGCAAATGCTTTCTAACCTGAGGCCAAAACCTGCTGGCGTTTCAGTGTTTCCAGATGGCAAATATATGAGGGACTGAAAAAACTAAACTAACACCAAGGTCTAGAGAATGTTTTTTGCTTTTATCAAAACCAAAAAGGAGAAATGTGTACAGAAGTTCATAATCCATCAGATACTGGCTACAATTTGTAAAGATAATTTCTTAACATTGAAATTAAGGGCTTTGTGGCTGGCTGTGTAAAAAAGTGAATGCAAGCCGTGATTTCCACTGTGAAATTTTCCAGAAATTTTGAACTTCTTATCGGGTGGCAGATTATCACCATATTGATAATGTGACAAACGCACTTCCGCACCGATCCAGTAACAGGGCCAAGCAAGCCATGGGATTCCTGTGAAGAGCTGAGAGTCACTGAAGGGAGAGAAGCAGGAGCAGAAATGGACATTCCCGGGGCTTGGCATCCACCACCTGCTGTGTTTTACCCCTCCTGCCTTTGTGCCATGTAGGAGGGTGCTGGCTGAACCCCTCTAGGCTCTCCTTCAGGGACAATATCAAGAATCAGTGCCGGTTTGTGGGCAGGGGTAGAAGTGGCAGAGAGGGGTCTTCACAAGCCCTGTTGCTGATGCTCAGAGACCTCTTCTCAACCCAGAGGAATGACCGTGGATTCATCAATGACTGCACAAGGATGCTGCTGGTTTTCCTTCACATTGCAACTCACATACGTAATGTGCTGTTTCCAAAAAAAAATACGGAAACTTTCCAGTCTAGAGATTCTTTTCCCATATTTTATCATTTGCTTCCAGATTTTTTAGAAGGGATGTTTTGTTGGAAACAGAAACATTTCCAAAGTCTACCCTCTCTCCTTTTATGTGGACAGGAGGAGCTATCCCTGGAGCATCCAGGCCTCATCCCACATGGCACCTGCAAATCCTTACCCTTTCGCTAAAGCTGTGGTGGCTCCTGGGATGCTCCTTGTCCCTGCTCCAGCCCATCGCACGCCTGGTGGCTTTGGGCCCGATTCTGCTATCTTTAATCACACTCCGAGATCTTATTCAGCAAACTGCTTGACGACATCTGGGGATTGTTGCAACTGATGGTTATATTAGCGATAGCAGGAGCGTTTATGGTGTGACGTGGGTCCCTGGATTAATAATCCATTAACATTAATCCATAATCCATTAACAGCATTAATAATCCAAGGAACAACACAGCAGAGCGTTACATACTGCAGTGCAATGCGAGAAGAGCCTAAATATGAAAGCAATCTTTGATTGATACAACTTTTACTTGATTCATAAATGACTGATGCATGTAAAAGGATTAAACTTTACCAAGTAATAGTCATAGGCTGACCGCAGTCACCTGAAAATCTGAATTGACTCAAGATGTAAATACAGTTGCCTTTTAAGTGTGAATTTAAAAGGAAAACATCTTTGAACAACAAAACTTGTAAGGAAGTTTTACTGTGGTTCATTAAGGAAATTTTCTATTCCCAGCATTTTTTTTTAAAGAAAAAAAAAAATCAAGATTTTTTGCAATGTGTTTTAACTTCAAAGCTTTAGATTATTTAAGTGTTTTGATAACATAAAGAAGTCTCCATCAGAAAAAGGGAGCAAATTAATTTCTTGCTCGTTTTCCAGAATTTCCTCAAACATATATGTTATTACTTTAAGTCGGACAAGGGATCCAGATTATGAGTGCCATTCAAATTTAACAAATGTTGAAGCCATAAAAGTGTAACTCCAAGCATGCAAATGAAGAGAATGGTTCCTAGGCTCAAAGGAAGTGGCCTTAGGGTGACCTGCATGCTGTTTCGGCAAAGTTTTGTACCATTTTTGAGACTTTGACATTTTCAGTGAAATTATATTTATTTGTATTTTTTCAAGTTTCTGCACTTCTACAGCTCTACTGCCTCATTCATGCTCCTCTGTTTTGATGGACTCCTTTTTGATTTATGGAGTTATTGAGCTGGAATTGTAAACTACTCCAAATTAGCTGGGTTTGTGTGGATTAATGGACAAAAGAATAACCACCATCTGAGATTTACAGATGCTTTCTTTCTCCACAACATTCTTATGATCTTTTCTGACAAATGTTATGGAACAAAAAGGATCAGATTAGCTTCTGATCTTAGAGCAGATGCTTTTTGCATCCTGAAAGTCAGAGGACTTCTGCCGGCTGGTTGCCATGACCCATCTGCACTCCGGGAAGTAATTGTGAAAGTTTATGCACTCTGATTCACTTCAAACAATGTGTTGTGCAATGACAGCAAAGAACAAAAGCCCATCAATAATCAAGGGGTTGCGGTTAAAAAAAAAAATAATGGCTCTCGATATAAAATTGGATCTCCAGGTCTTCACTCATCCCCTTCAGAACTAGTTCAAAGCCATCCAAGGTAATAAAAGACCTTGCTAAAATAAAAGACCTATCCAAGCTAATAAAAAAACTTGACAGAGTTACTGTGTGTCATTTTCCAGGGAGCTCTAACTACTGCCTTATAGCCAGTTCATTGAGAACTAAGTACAGAGCCCAAACACTGACGAAGCTTTGGAAGAGAAATGAATCATGGCTGGATGCTGGATCAGATACAGACACAAAAGTGCTGTGTTAGAGGTTAAAACCATTCCAGGAGCTGAACGCCTTTGCTGCATAGAAAAGGATGCGGCAATGAGTTTCATTTACAGGCTGAATTCATTTGCCACGGGAACAATGAGGTTTTGCTTTTTTAATCAAAAGGCAGACAAGTAATTTCTTAGGCAAGCAAAGCTCTGAATTATGCTAGGGAAGAGACAATGCGAGTAAACAGTCTGTGCTGTAATACGGCTATAAAATATTATGTAAACATATACATGAAATAAAGAAGTGATTGAACTTGTCATTTAATTGTATTATCAGATTTGTAGCTTGTGAAAATGTCAGGGAAAATAACACAGCATGTAGGATGGAACAATTTATTAATTGTGGATAATTCCTGAGCCAACTCCAGTCAGTGCTATTGTATTCCTTATTTATAAGTATTCACCAAGTTGCTTGGATAAATAATTTTCAGCAGGCAGGTTAATTTTTTATCATCTTCCCATTTTGGTTACTTCTTGGTTGTTTACCAGGCTCAGTGACTGGTCTCTGATTTTGACCTGGATGCCTGTAACATTTCCAGTGGGAGAGTAAGGTTTAGCACCTGGCCAGTTTGAGCTTTTTGATGAGCTAACGTTTCTGACACTCTGAATATTTGGGAACCTCAAATAACAGGATAAAAAGGTTAATTTATGCATATCTTTGTAATTCTTGCCCACTTTCCCTTTCTTCTCACCAGTTCTATCATAGCTAGCTTCACTCACTTCTTGAAATTGAATCCCATAAAAACTGTATCAATTAGACCAGTCCAACTGGGGGCCGAATATTGGTCATTTGCACTCCAACAAAAACTAGGAGGTTTATCAGAACACAAACCTATCTAAGCACTCAAATCTATTAACTAACAAAGCAAAAATGCCAGTGAGAGATCGAAATGAGCTGTCAATATGTGCTTGAAGTATACGCCATTGGGATTATTTTCACCAGAAAAGGGACAATGGCTTGAAGGTTTCTACTTACGTGAGGAGCGACACTCGCACCCCTGCTTTCAGCAAGGGTTTGGAGAAACTGCCCCCACAGCGTCACTGGTAAAACCAGCCGCCCAAATAAAGCCTCATCCGTACAAGCTGTCCCAGTCAGGCTGGTTCTTCGCTTTCTCCGTGATGCAGGAATGATATTCATCTTTAAAAACAGTTTGGAGATGATTTGGTCACATGAGATGTAGAGATTGAATGCTGCTGGCACAGGGGCTGCACATACTATCAAGCGAGATCTTCAAAATTAGATTCAAGGTAAGCTTCAGAGTATAGAAGTCACAGGATTTTTAAGATATTTCAAGGCCAGCTCTACTTTTGGTAAATTTGTCACTTCTTTAAGTCAATGAGAGCAAAATGGGGAAGATAATCTACAGCTTGCTCTTCCTTCCCAGGAGAGCAGCTCTCAACATGGAGCCAGCACAGCTCCCTATGAAGCTCACCTACATCCAGTATGGAGAAAATAATAGAAAAAAAAAAAAAAAAAAAAAGAAGAAAAAAAGGATTCAGCTCTTCATATTATTCAGAGACAGGAATACATTGTCTTGAATATTAGCTGTGGGTCTTGTCCCTCGAGATCTGAACACACTGACAATGAGGAGTTTTGAACAGGTTCCCAGACATTAGGGAATTACACAATATATGAAGAAGTTGAGATGAGAACAGGGACTAGAGATGTCCCCATTCTCTTTCTTCCTCTTTAAAATGCATCAATATTAAAAAAAGAAATAAAGAACAAAAAGAACTAGAGTAGCGGCAGATTTTGTAACCCTGTCAATGAAGAAGGAGAAACAAGATCTATACAGCCTGCAGTTGACACTAACTTTGTGCTTTGTTTTTCGCCTGAATGTGAGCTAATAGGAATAATAACTATTCTGCCTGCCCACTGACCCAAAAGATGCATGTTATTGCGCTAATTCACTTCTACCGGTATTGACTGCTGGTCTCTACGGGTTTGCCTTGCAGAGTCCGAAATAAATTACCCATCAGAATCAATGAAACTCACGGCTGTGGTTTACACAGATGGAGCTCTGTCACCCACACTTGCAAGTGATAAGTGCTTGCAGAAGACTTCTGTCTTTCATCTTCTGAGTGTGTAAGGGTGTGCAAGCCACCCTCAGGAGAAACCTGCTCGTCAGTGTATGGTCACTTTGGGATTATTGCTGTTGCTTCACAGTACTGATGGGTTGGACAAATTATAAAGTCTCTTCAAAACCAATATTGCTTTTTCTCCTTGGATGGAAACCAAATATTAAGTTTGTTGAGGGTCGTGATGCTGATGTCTCAGTGACACTGAGGTTATTGTGCTCGCCCAAAGCTCAAATTAAACTGAGAAAGCACAACTACTTCACTGCCGGTGTCACGCCTGGTACACCTTCACTTTTAGGTGGTTTATTCATTGGTTATAAACTGCCAGATGTTCACTGACTGCAGGATCGGTGTTGTAAGTGAAAGAAGGACTAAATTGCCTCATGGGCAACCACCTTGTGACTTTGAGAGATCCTCTGGTCTCATTAAAATCCACAGAACAGGGATGTATGTACAGACAGCGTGCCACTAAGTTGTGGAAGAGATGGATTCAAGAATTGAACAGCAGCCCCAGTAATATTTAAATCTGAGTCAAGGAACCTTCATCTGAGGAGAGCTGTGTGTTTGAGAGAGAAAACTCTGGAAGATGCTGGGTTGGTACTTTGGAAATCTCTGCCGAAGCAGCGGCAACCGTGTGGAGCAGCATCACCCAGAACAAAGCAGAGTTCAGTGTCAGTGAAAGATCTCCATTCAGACCTCATGGGGAGTTTTCATAAGGTGAAAATTAAATAATGGATTTTTTTACATGTGTTATTTAATATCACATCAGCCACTGTTCATTGTAATATCCTATACGTAGTTTTCAACTGAACTTCTGCTTATAGGAAGCAAATAAGACTTTCTAGATCAGTTTTCATTATTGATTTGGAGTCTGAGCCTCTGCTCTATCCAGAAGTCAGCTGGATACCTGTTACTTCCAATGGCATTAAAATACAGACGAGAAAAATACTAGCCTGACTGTCTGGAAGTGATTGTGGGTTTAGCAGTTTGCATTCACTAAGTGATGCTCCTTTTCCTAGAGGCCAATGTCAAAAGCTGTTTATAAAATTCCTGAGTTACAGACACCTAGGTGGACGGGACCTCTGGAGGTCACTGAGCCCAACCTCCTGTGCAAGGCAGGGTCTGCTAGAGCAGATTGCTCAGAGCCTAAATTTTAAATATCTCAAATGAAAGATTCAGCAACCTCTCTGGGTCCCTGTTCCAGTCTTTAACTGCCCTCAGGGTGATTTTTTTTCCCCCCAGAACATCCCTCTTGCACCCTTGGCCGTGCATGTTCTCTGTGTGCCCATGAGGAGGATCTGGGTCCATCTCACTGCCTTCCCTCTCTGTAGCTGCAAGTGCAGCGAGGTCCCCTCCGGAGCCTTTTCCTCTTACGGCTGAACAAACTAATTTAGATAAGCCTTTATTCTTTCATTTTATGGAGTTACAGCGTAGCAAGTGTCATTAGTGCAGTGTAACTATGGAGAAATTTGTTTTCTTCCATCCGTTGTAATATTTTCTCCATCTGTGTTTGTAAATAGCTATGATAGGAAGCCATAATTGTGCCATTTCCTTTCTTAGAAAGCTGCTGTTGTCTTCTGTGCAAGCTATACACTTAAAATTAAGGTGACTTGTCCTGTTTTGGCTGTATCTGTGACCTATTTTGGTTCCTTCTAAGCCAGAGTAAACCCAAGCAGTGCAACTCTGCCCCTCCTAAAGGCAGAGGAAGATGAAACCCAAGTTTATCCTGAGGACCTGATGAAGAGGCAGGCAGAAGCTGCTTTCAGTTGAAAGGATGCTGAAGGAAGCAGACTCCATCCCGGTGTTTCACCGCAGGCTGTGTAGCACCCGTTGCTTTGGGTGGTGCATCCCAGAGGGACGCGGGCTCTGCAGCATCCTCAGCCACGCAGCTGTCGGCATCTCCTCTAAACCAGCTTTGTACCATCCTGCGAGCTGTAGCGGCACAGATTGTGCGTTGCACCACAGATGTACCCAGTGTAACACCACCTATAACTTTGCAAAGCCAACATCTGGCCCCATTCTGACCACAACAGAAATATTGTTATCGATTCCAGTGGGCCTGGTAGCTCCTTTATTTATTTTGCATTTTTTTTTCTCCAGAAAATAAAAGTCCCTCGTAGGATTCAGTGACCTGTCTGAAGTAGCCTAAGCTCTGGCCCAAAGGTTTGGTCGGTATGAGCAATTACATGATTGCTTGTGTGACTTTCATAGATTTTATGCTTTCTCCCAGGTCACTATCTATTATTTTCAGAATGAAAAACTCAAGGATCTGAAAGCACCTAATAGGATGAGAGAGACAATGCCTTATAAAAATGTTATTGCTATTGACTTTGCGGAAGATTTGATTACAATGAATTGGCAGGGAAATGATTTAATACTAAACATTGACGACTGTAATATCCAAGAGCAATTCTGGACAACAAGAGACGAGAGAAAATAAATGCATTTCCTTTTACTGCAGGAGAGACTGTTGCTAAAGGGATAACAGAGGCTCAGTATAGTACCTACCAGTAGTGATACGCTTCTAATAGCAGCACAAAAGCAACCAAAACTGATTGTGTTGGAAGAGTTACAGTAGAGATTTGGCCAAACAAGAAAAATATATAAGGAAAAATAATTCCATAGACAGCTGAAACAAATGTAATATTAAATTTTTACTCCTTTAAACGTTTTATCAACAACAGTTACAAGTGAATGGCCATAAATAAGGCAAAACAACCCCAAATCAACGTCCACGCGAGGTCCCAAGGCAGATTTGTGGGAGCCATTCAAAGCCTAGCTTTCTCATCGGTCTGTGTTTGAGCCTTAAGCATGAGAAATTTCAACCACTGGCTCAGACGATGGTCCCAAAAATTCTCTGTCAAGCTCGATTATTTCCCTGCTTCCTCCGTTCTGCCTTCTACATCTCCCGGCGTATTATCCCAGCGGGGCTTTACAGCCCCTTGTTTCAGTTCAGCTCGAGACTCTGTTACGGCGCAGCCAAATAGCCGTCCGCGAGAAAGTAAAAACCTCAGCGCGATTCCAGCCAGAGACTCTTTATCTTTAAAATACAGTGTTACGAAGCCTGATAGCCCCTGGTTTTATTGGCCGTTCTTGAGGGGTGCTTAGCCGGCGAGTGCAGCATCTGCCACCGCCTCATCGCCGCTTTAAGAGCCTGAGGGCAAACTTCCCTGCCTGTTTACGGGGCCGACGGCTGGTGGTGGTGGTGGGTTTTGCCCTTCCCAGGCTGCTGGCTCCTCCGGGACCCAGGCACCGCAGCGGCGTGCAGGATGAGACCCTTTTCTAAGCAAAGGAGAAGATGGGACCTTGGTCGCTGCAGAGAGTGGTGGCCACTGCCCCTGTTTGGTAAACCATCCTTTTTGATGTAAACCATCCTTTTTTGAGGTAAATCATCCTTTTCTGAGGTAAACCATCCTTTTTACCCCCTACTAGCTCACTACAGCCAAAGAAAAAGGAAGGTTGGTTTGTGGTTGAGAAACAGTTCTCCGCGTGTGTCCCGCAGGCATAAACCCCGCACTCGAGCCTGCTCGTGCGGAGGGGACTGCGCGTAGTGACATTAATTTACCATGAGGGGACAATTCCAGCGTAAGTGGTCTCTACTGCATATAAAACACTCTGTACCAGTGACATTTGCCTCTTCTCTTAGTGATAAAATATATTTATTTGTGAAGTAGATCTTAATCCATCTCAGAAGAGTGTTTTTAGTTTTTCAGAGTAGCATTTATAATGATTGAAAGCGTAGGCTAGGGAGGACATCTTTCTGTAGCAATGAACAAAAATAAGAATAACTTTTCAGCATTACTGTATATCAATAGCCAATTATTTTTGTATGGATGGGTTCTGGCTGGCTGCTAATGGACTGACAATGAGATAAGTCTTCCAGGAGAGAAACTGTCATTTTAAAGATGGAGTGGCTGGCCTTTTAATTCTAAGGTATTACCAAAATCACACCTTTCACCTTTAAAAATTGTAAACGATCACAGTGTTGTCTTAAATCATTTAATTGCTGTTTGAACTGAGCCTGGCTAATGCTTCGCAGGGGTTTGTCTTTCTTAGAGCTGGTGGTGCCGTTTACATTTCTCAATTTTTCTTGAAGAACGACGTCCTCCTTGCTCGTACTCTCCCTCCCAGCCTGCTTGCTGGCCATCTGTCTGCAGAGGCAATTTAAGGAATCCGCAGCCAATTCACTCTTGCTCATATGTATTTCTTGAACTTGATATACAGCATAGACACGCACAGGCGTAAAGTAAAACCTATTAAGTGATGAGATGAAACGCCAAGATGCTTTAGAAAACTTCTTCAAATGTTTTGGATGAGGCAGGCTCACATTTCTTGCCGGTTTTTCTTCTGCTTTGGTGCGTGTTCTTTCATCTTCACCTGTTTCATTCATCTGCCTCTTTCCCTCTGACATGGGGAGTTTTGTCGACGTGGATCAGGAGACCCATACCTCTGACCACCCGCTCCTCCGCTGAACAGCCTGCAACGTAACAGGTCTGCTAAAGCTCCTCACTTTAAACGTCCTCTTGGAAACAAACTTGAAAGAAAGATCACCATATGCTCCAGAATATTCACCAAGACTCCTATGACTCGACTCTACGTATGAATAGCCAAGGAAAAAAATTGAAACACCTTATTATTATCTGTGCCCATGGATCAAAGTGCTTTCTTGTCTTCAGACAAACCCTGTCTGCTGTCTTTGATGATCTCTCCTGTGAATCTTGAAGAAGAAACCAACAAAATATTCAGAGATGGGTAAATTGAGGAAAACAGGTGCTGTTCCCAACGCCACAAATTTGGTCAATGGTGGTGGGACCTGCTCACGTGGGTCCTGTTGTTGGCCTGATGGTTAGCCGGGCGCGTTCAGCTTTCCCAGGACAGTGGAGGGAGCTGCTGAAAGTTGCCATGTGGATTTTAATTCAGATCTCTGGGGCTATTTATTTGAACCCTCTGCATATCCCCTACACAGCAACAAGCCAGCTGCTCTGACAATTCCCAAGAAATAAGAAAAGTGCCGTGAGTTCCTGTGACATTTTATATTCCAAACTTTGCCCGGTGGCTGATGGTTCCTTCCTCAAAGTGACATATTGATTGTGGGTACACGTAGGGCGAGTATCGTTGTGTTCAGTATTTTGAGGTCATCATCTGTTATCCCGTTCCCATTGTCATCCGAGGCCCAGGCAGTATCAAATTGGAAGCAGTAGTGTAGAAAATTACAAACAAATCAAAAAAGGCTACAGCTGTGAAATGAATCAAACTACTGTTTCTACGTTTAGTATTTCCTTTGGTATAAAACATCTTTTACAATTTATTTTTTTATTATTTTGGGCTTACAGCTCCGAAGGCAGGGAATCTGCAATCTGGCATCCGGCGTTTGCAAGCGCGTTAGCAAACAGAGCACTCGCTCAATAAAACACGGCGAAGGCAGAGAAGAATGGGTCAGCGCGGGCAGCACCTACCTAGATGTGGGTCTTGACCCATTTTGATCACCCAAAGGACACACATCTGCTGCGGAGGGTCATCCGTAGAAGTCCCGGCTGGGAATGACATGGGAGAATGGCACCCACAAAAAAACTCCTGCGTCTTTCCAGCTCTTGACCCTGGTGTTCTCTATTCGTTGCATCTTCAACGGAGTGATGCAGTTAGAAAGGTTCAAGTCTGAGCTCCATGTTGGCTTTTCAGCGCAGCCCCTCGGCATGCTAACGCCGATCCCTGAGAGCAGGCGTTAAATATGTGTGTGTTTGTATGAAGATGACCACATTAAATTTAAGCAGAAATAAATGCTAATTTAACTGGCGCAGATACACAAGGCTGACATAATCTCTAAAGGTTTGAGGCTGCTATTAAATTTGTTCCTCCTTATTAATTTGTGGCCAAGAGGATAATGAAAAACTGGCAACTCTAAAGTTGACATAAAAAGTAAGAGATATACAGTTGGCATGGATAATTTTATGTGCTGTCAAAGTGAAAAGGCTTTGCTAAATATGTGTAGGCAAAGATACACACTGTCATCTTAATGAGCAATTAAAAGATGGACTCCTAATAATTGAATCATGACTCTTGTCACAGTCATATTTGTTTAATATCTCTAGTTTTGGTTGAATCTGGTTTTGAGTTCCTATTTTAATCAGGCCTGATTTAGGCTCTTGGTTCAAATAACTGAAAGTGATGAGCATGAATCTTGTTGTCCTATTACCTCCTCAGTTTCTTCTTTCCAGTGAATACAATGTTCTTTTAAAAACTCATTATTAATTACTGCATTTAGCTACCAGGAGTGGACGAGGGGGGTGGGTGGGTGATTCGCTGTCATTCAAAGTCTGAATTTTCAAAGACAAAACCTTATCTTCCTCTTCTAAACATCACTTAGTAGATTTTGGAAGTACTTCAGGTGGCTCAGATGGTTACTAGTTAATTCCTTTGCTGGTAGAAATCAGGGAGTCTTGGCTATGTGCATTGCTCTGTTGTGTGTGTTGTTTTTTTTTTTTATTTAAAAAAAAAAAGTCCAATGAGAGAAGACCATCTGTTCTTCAAAACTCTTTCCCTTAAACTAACTGCCGTGGTCACCCTTGAATGCCATCGCATCTTCAGTGACACAGAGCTCTACCTTGCCAATCTGTTGTTTAAATTTTCTCATCAAATTCCTGAAGTCACAGCAGTCAAAGCTGACAACAGGTTGCACATTTCCAGCTCCTCTCACCGAAGTACGTGAGACCAGGACCGGCCCAAGGTCTCTCCTTCTTCACAGTCCTCAGATTTGCCCACGTTGCACTCAACATATTGTCACTTGCAGCTTCAACTCCTGTAGATTTCCAGAGTGCTTTTACTTTGTTGCTTGTTTTCTGCTTTTAATTTTTCTTTTTCTTTTTTTTTTTTT
>WHYT01014638.1:26035-66648 GCA_009806455.1 Tetrax tetrax
ACCCAATTCCCACACGCAGACCCAGGCACCCAGAGTAGAAGGTCCATACTCAAGACATGAAAGCCCTGTTTCTCCCTCTCTAAATGTTTCCTTTTCCTGAGATCTGAACGAGCTCATCATTTCCTCACCAGTACCAGAAACAATATATCAACATAGCCTTACCTTTGCCTCTCCAGTGTCTGTGAGATTCCCACAGGACCAGGAGGTTTATTTGTGGAGGGTAAAGTTCAAAGATCAGGCACAAGAGAACACAAGAAGGCACCTCTTAAATCGAATGGTAAAATCCCCAGTATCTGTGCATAACACCTCTTGTATTTCTGTTATCCTCCTACTGTCATCTCCCCTTCAAACTAGAGTTCCTGATATGCCCCGCATTCTTCTGTCATGCCTTTGAGCAGCCTGCTCACCTAGATACATCTTCAGTAATACAAGAGCCAATTGTCATAAAATAAAATACAGGCCATTTTTGCCATCTTGGTCAGTGGGGGCTGTGTTTCCATGTGCAGAGCATTTCCCTACCATATGCTTTACCCTTGTAGTAGGTTACGGGAAAGTAAAATCATAGAATAGTTTGAGTTGGAAGGGACTTTTAAAGTCCAACTAGTCCAACTCCCCTGCAAGAAGCAGGGACATCTTCAACCAAATCAGGTTGCTCAGAGCCCCATCCAACGTGGCCTTGAATGTTTCCAGGGATGGGGCATCTACCACCTCTCTGAGCAACCTGTTCCAGTCCTCATTGTAAAAAAGTGTAAAAAAGCTAGAACCAAGATCTTCTCCCTAGAAGTGCTGTGACAGCAAGGAGTGTGACAGTCAAACCTTAACAGCATTTAGCTTCACACAGTATCCCCTGCATCCTTGTTCATCTTCCTGAAGGAACTGCACCCCAACACCAAAGTATGCAGCTGTGGGTTAGACTCACTGCTGGAGATGTCCATGTAGAAAGTGAGACCTTTGAAATGGTTTTATCCTCCTCTGCTGTGCAGTTGCTGCATGCTATGCTGTTACCTGGGAATTTGCCATTGAGTTCCAGCATGGTGTGGCAGGGAGACTGCTCTGACCATTGCAGGATGCCTCTGCCAACATGCAATTACCAAGTTCACCCTTCAGATGATTGCAAATGCAGAAACTGCAGACCTCATTTGATAGTGTCCAAGGTCAGTTCTGCCTAAGCTGCCCACAGACACACTGTTTCTGTTTTAAAGACTCAGTTTAAAGGTAGATTTTTACTCTGACTTTCAGAGACTCTGCAAAAAGTACAATGAAGTCCTGAGCTGCAGGCACTTTGGCCATGTTACAAGTATAGAATTGGTTTCTAAATGCAGTGAAAATTATGAAAGCTCTATTATTCATGATGACACTGATTATCTGCCCCCATACCTCACTGACAAATTCAGCCACTGCTTTCAGATGAGATATCATACTTTGTCCACAGACAGCCCTAGAGATAGGAATTAATTATTAAATACTAGTTGATGATAATTACATGATAACTTTATTGACCAAAATCAGAAAGGAATGTGTGATGTGTTCTAAATCTGCTCTATAGAATGAATCCTCTGAGAAAAGAGAATGTCTACTCCGAAGCAAAAAAAAAAAAAAAAAATTAGTTCTTATATAAATCATCTTTAGAAACCTCTTTGTCAAAAGCAACAGCATCATGGTGTAAAAGCATAAAATAGGAGCACCCATTTTCATCCATATATTTTCCTTGTCTGCATTAAATGAAATCAAGAAAATAAAGCAGAACAGTAATTCAAATTCAGTACTGAGGATCACATTCAAACTTAGTGTGT
Source organism: Tetrax tetrax (assembly GCA_009806455.1). Lineage (NCBI taxonomy): Eukaryota > Metazoa > Chordata > Aves > Otidiformes > Otididae > Tetrax > Tetrax tetrax. The sequence continues at coordinate 27,829 of WHYT01014638.1, forward strand.
TCCTGCATAAATTCATATTTAGAGTTAGTTTTTTATATCCCTGTGTCATTAAATACTCACTTTTTCAGAAAGATTGTCTGACTTCAGAGTCTTCAAAGTGAGTGGTCTTAAATGAAGCTCCCAACAGTCAGATAATATTTACCGAAAAAAAAACCAAGCTTTTTCCATTATATTACATTATTATTATTTCTTACATTTGCAGTCAGTAATAATTTTTAATGCTACTGATTAGTTTTCCATAGTTTTAGAAGATAAACTACTTCAGGATCTACTACTACTACTACTTATTTTCTGATTCTTTTTGGATATCATTGCATTAACAGAATTTCCAGCTCCAAGAGGGAATGGAGAGAGAATTTAGGAGAAAAATAAGATGTTCAATAGTTGCATATCTCCTCTCTCAGTGTGTTTTCATTTATATCTGTGGGCTACTACTTGCACTTAACAGTATTTTGCATATATATAGATCTGAATAAAGAGACAGGAGGTATGGCAGGAAAAAAAAACCCACACAAACGTAGAGGAGTGTTTGTGACAGATGTATGAGAACTGGGCTTTAACATGAACATCAGAAATCAGACCTGTAACAGAAACAAGGTGTCTCAAAATCCCAGCAAAATGCTGTGCTAGAATTTTAACAAAGCTTTAATCTTCTTGTCAGCCAAGGAGGTAAATTCTTCCGAAGAATGGGCTTAGAGACTGAAATTAGAATCACAGATAGATCTGGATGCATCTACATATTTATGAAAGTAGATGCAAGTGACAATTAGAGGTATGGCTAAACAGTCTACTCTGGTGTTTTCTCAAATCTTGTGCGTCTGTGTCCGCACCGTCAATGTGGCTCAGACTCTGTTCAACTACAGGATCCCAGTCGTCCTTGCTGCATAGCTCTTACTCTGTGCCCAGATCTGAGCTGAGCAGGAGACAACTACTTCCACCCAGAAGGAAACTCAGTAGGCTTGAGAGACAATTTGCTATGGGATCTGCTCCTAACAGACAAACTTACAGTGCACAGTGTCAGCCATGACACCCATTGAATCAACACAAACTAGTATCACTTTGGGGAAAGGGCCTGATTCTGGTAGAAAATCAAAGACTCATGCACACAGCATAATGTGGTACTGTATTCACGAGTTTTCCACTGCCAAGGGCTCAGAATTACAAAGTTGTGGGCCTTGTGCCTGTTACCAGTACAGAAGCCATGGTGAGGGATGAAAGCATCATACAACAATGCAAATCTCATCAGGCTTCTTCCTTGCCCTGCTATTACTCTCTCATCCCCAAGTTCTGGATCCACTACTGGTAGTCTGAGAATACAAAATGGCCACACTAAGACATAGTCATCTCTGTACTCCTCTCAACAAAGAAGCCCTCAAATCCTAGCCCTGACCAGTCCCTGGCAAATACCACAGACCTGCAATATTGGCTTATAACTCTGGCAACAATTTTCTCTTGTATTGTGAAGAATCAGCTTCCCCGGGATGGTGACATCTGTGAACGCCGTGGACACTTGCATAGCACTGCTTCTATGCCTTCTCAAGCATAAACAGCAGAGGCAGGGATGGCAAAAATGGCAAACAGATAGTAGACTCAGAAGACAGTATGTTCTCTCAAATGAGTTTACTAACAAGTTTCACCCATGGTTTCCTAGTTTGAACCCTCTCCATGTGGTCATATGCTATGTATGAAGTGCACACTAGGGCACACTAGACAGATTTGTGGGTGAGTAAATGCAAGGGCATCAGGAATAAATACTGAGCCAGGTCATGAAGACAACTGATACACCTTGAGGACATGACTACACCTGTAGCCAGTGCCTGCCTTGAATGACAATGACTTGAACAGCATCCCAATCTAGCTGGCCTAGAAGTCAGAAGTTACCCCTTGCCATAGGTCACATGATTGTATAGACATATCTTTGTCTTAATTTTGGTTTGATAGTCCCAAGTACAAATGAAAGAGCCTCAGTACCCCTTTCACTACCTGTTCTTTAAAACGATATGGAAAAAACTCACATGCCTTAATATAAGAGACATTGGAAGAAGGTTGTGGGGGATGCAGAATAAGAACTGTCTATTTTTATTCTGCAAGCAGGCCATCCATCCATTTCTCCAGGAAAGTAATGCTTACTACAAGTGTAATCACTGTAACTGAATCATTATGTTGTCTGGGTTTTTCTTTTCTCTCTTACTGCCTTGTTCAATACTCTGCCCTTGACAGTATATCTTTCCAAAGTCTGTTTCACTGAATAGCCTTTAGACAGTTCTGGTACTTTTTAAATACCAGATTGAAAACCAACTCAGATAATAGATAGAAATCATATATAATGGCAAGAGAACAGAATTAGTGGAAGCTTTATAACAAAAGCAGTATTTAGAAGAGAAACGATTAATCAGTATTGGTTGAAATCTCCTGTAATGATGAATAATTCAATATATAACTGGTAAGAGTATCACTAGCCTGTATCACTATACATTTGGTTCAACTGAGAAAATCACTATGTAAATAGAAAGAGCACAGAAGCACTCCAAAGCCCCTGTAACAATGGGAAATTCTTTATTTAAATGATGGAATTAACATCAGCCTGAGGCTTTCCTGTGAATTTCTGATGTAAAGCTGCAATTTGCATATCTGTGAGTATGTATGATATAGATTATCACATATAAATAAAGATCTGCACAGCGCTCTGAATTTTTCCTATATGGACCTATAAGTAAGTAATAATGTACTGCATATTTTGGGTTTCTCTCTGTGTAAAGAAGCATTAACTGCCTAGCATGCAAGAGTAATTTAAATTAGTGGTGTGTAATAAATGGGTGGGAGGCAGTCTCTGAGCAGCAGCCATGGAGCACAGCTGTGAGGGAGCAGCAATAGCCCAGTCCAAACTGGGAGTGTTTGGCCCCACAGACCTCCCTTCCCTGATTGCCCCTATCCCTGTAATTGCCTATTAGTACATTGTGAGGTATGGAGGAGAACAGCTCTGGCTGTTGCATTGCTTCCCCAAGACCCTAAGCAACAGCAAGCAGGAACTTAGCGAAAGCTCAGCTGCATCTATGGCAGCACAGGAAACATCAAGAAAAGCCAGTGAAAAAATCAACAAGCAGCGGCCCACCCCTGCCAGCAACTAACAATGAATGTCACTGTCACCTGCGTCCTGCCTTACATGATGAGAGAAGAGAGCCATCACAGCTAGGTAACCAGCTCCGCCTCTTACCTCAGCTCCACCTGAGCAACCTGATCTAGTTGAAGATGTCCCTGCTTCTTGCAGCGGAGTTGGACTAGATGACCTTTAAAGGTCCCTTCCAACCCTAACCATTCTGTGATTCTATGATTCTTACTGGGGATCCTCCAAAGATAGGGGCTAGGTGCCATCTTGCTCCTTCAGCATCACCTGACACATGCAGAAGGAGTGGAACAAGGCAGAAAACTGCCTCGGAGTACAGACTGTATAATCCCTGACCATGCACTAGCAATCTGCTTTGATCTTTCGGCTGGAGTAGCAACATTACACTCATGAGGAATTATCAGTGAGTTGGAGGACGGAGATCTCCCAACATGTGGGACACGGTATTCATCCTTACTCCACTCTCACCTAGGATTTAAACCAGCAGCAACATCTGCATCACCCCTAGGAATTCTCCCAGCTATCCATGTTCTCCTTTAGTTATGCGGTACCTCACTCTACTCGTCTAATCCTGCACTGATAGTGGGAGTCATTATACAAATGAGATGATACAGCACAGATGACAACATAATCTATCATTTCTTCCTGTAACTATGACATTGTATGATATTAATTCAGGCAGCTGTGGAAAGAGAACCTTGACATCTAAAGTGGCAGTACCACACTCACTTTGCCCATCTTGGAAAAGAAACACCAGGAGTGTGATAATTGCAAAAAAAATTATGCTGTAGCTTAGTGTCACTTTTTATAAACTGGACTGATGTTTCTCATCCTTTGGTCTATGAACTGCCACCAGCCTAAATGAAAACAACCCATGAAACAAGTGTCAGGAAGATAAATAATAATAGCCCGTAGATGCACACATCTTTGGTTTTAAGTCAAAACAAGCAGTATGACACAAGATGTTTTGGTTTTTTTTTTCCCAAATCCCAACAGACTGAGTTATTGCATTTAAAATGGCTGTGAGACACTGAGCTAAAACAGCCAGACCATGCTTGAGTCCCATCATCTTACTCTAAAGCATCTGCTGCTTTCACACTATTTGATAGTTCATACTTTCTCATCCTGAGTTCCAAATTTAAATTTCCTCTGCTAATCAAAAATGGTCATCCATTTTCATTCTCTAGCACCAACTATAAGCACTACTAAAGTGCTTCAAGGCTGAAGACAGGAATTTTGATGGCTAGCATCCTGCTACCTTCACATAAATACCCAAGGAATCCACTGACCTTTTGTGTATCAACTTTCCACAGATGATGTTTCCCCCCTCCGAAACTCATTCCCAGACCTGAAAAATATGAGATCTGTTCTGTGAATAGTAAAGTTGAGGCACTTGGGAACAAAAGGTAATCTTTTTTTCTCGGAAAATAGAATTCTGGAATAACTGATAGATTCTCAATTGAAAAAATGTCACACTTGGAAGTAAATTTGGATTTTGTATTTATATTTTAGAGTTACATATTAAGTGTAATTTGTAAGTGTACTTTGGCTAATAAAATACAAACTTTTCAGAACAAAATGTAGAAATAGAGTATGCTTATGACTTGAGTTATGAGTCTTGAGAACACAGAAGAACTAATTTTATGTTAGCTAGATAACAAGTTATCCACTGATGAGTAATTTCCTTGAAGAAGAGAACTAATGATATTTTTTTTTTCATAGAATCATAGAATGGTTAGGGTTGGAAGGGACCTTCAAAGGTCATCTAGTCCAACCCCTCCTGCAAGGAGCAGGGACATCTCCAACCAGATCAGGTTGCTCAGAGCCTCATCCAACCTGGTTTTGAATGTTTCCAGGGATGGGGCATCCACCACCTCTCTGGGCAACCTGTTCCAGTGCTCTACAACCCTCAGTGTAAAAAATTTTTTCTTGATGTCTAATCTGAATCTACCTCCCTCTATTGTAAAACCACTACCCTAGTCTTGTCACTACAGGCCCTACTGAACAGCCTCTCCCCATCTTTCTTGTAGGCCCCCTTGAGGGACTGGAAGACCACTATCAGGTCTCCCCAGAGCCTCCTCTTCTCCAGGCTGAACAGCCCCAACTCTCTCAGCCTGTCTTCATAGGAGAGGTGCTCCAGCCCTCTGATCTTTGTGGCCCTCCTCTGGACCTTCTCCAACTGGTCCATGTCCTTCTTAAGTTGGGGGCTCCAGAACTGGACACAGTACTCCAGGTGGGGTCTCACCAGGGCAGAGTAGAGGGGCAGACTCACCTCCCTCGACCTGCTGGTCACACTCCTCTATATTATCTACTACCACTTGCAAACAGGGCTTGGGATCTCTGGAAAAAAACAGTTTACTGTTCTGCAGGCAAAAAAAAGCAAAAACACTATTAGGCTGTATTAAGGAAAAACAGTAAAACAAAGTAACCTCATTAAGCTACCTTTAATTTTTCTTTAGTTCATACCCTGAATATTCATATAGCTCTAGTCATCTTATTTCAGAAACTGACCTTATCCCAAAACACTCCAAATATTGAAAAGAAAAAAAAAAAAAGGCAGAAAGAAACACAATTATTAAGGGTTATGGAATAACACATGGAAAGACAAATTAGATCAGGATTTTTGGACTGCAAAAGAAGTTACTGAAGAAGGATGTAATGAGGATCTGTAAAATAATGAATGTCCTGGACAAGGTAACCAGGGAACCATGATTCATTATTACTCCCGAGAAAAGAAGTAGGAATATCAAAAACAATAATCATGTTGAAAATCTGAAACAAAGAGAACAATTTTTTTTTTTACTACAATGCACAACTAATTCATGGAAGTTAATGGAAGATATTTTTATCAAACTCAAGATCTATAACATATGATTCTCTGGATGTGACACCTGGGTCATAAACGAGTTAAACTAGTAAATGGTAGAAGATCATAGGTTAAGTCAAGGGGAGTATTGCTATATGTTTTTCTTCTCCTTAATACAAGCTCCATTTTTTTTCCACTGCCCAAGAGAGGTTAGATAGATCTTTGACTTTACCCAGACATTATGGATCATCAACCATGACCAACACCTTATACTGGTAACCACATCACCCCCATCCCAGTCTAGAAGCTAGTTAAATGCTCTTGCCTTGAACTTGGTGCTGGAGTCCAAGATGCACCGCTTAAAATGCTGCTGTTACCCACAGAAGCTAGCGTGGAGCTTGCAAAAATACATCATGAAGGGTTTGCAGCTATGTCTTTGATCGCAATATGGAAACACTATGGGCAAAAAGTGGGTATGTGTTAGGGATTCCATCTGCTTTGCAGAATACTACGAAACTTTTTGTCCCCTTCCCGTGTGTCATTCCCCCAAACCAGCAGCTTGTAATAAGAAAGATCTAATTAGAGACCACTGTGCATCTCACATCTACTGTAAAACAAACATTTAATGAAACATAATACTGATAAGGGGTGATGGGGTTGATGGGTTGTGCTCAGGAGAGGGACAGAGGCTATGGACGGCACACCAAAATCATCATTGGGAACTGTGAATACATTTTTAAGAAAATAGTTCAACTGTGCATTAAAACAATAGTAAATGCCATTCACTGGATAAATGGCATTGTTTCCCCTCCTTTCCCCCAAAATCTTAAAAGAACATTGAGACAAATGATACATGCATCAAAGTTACATTAAGGCTGGAGCTTATAAAATGTTTTTTTCATACGTATTGGTAATTATTAATTCTGTTATTTAATTACTGACATAGTTTTCTTCAGAAGTATGAATAATTGCTAAAATTTTCACCAAAAAATATTCTACAGTATTGTCTCTCTCCTTTTTGCTGTGTATCTGGACAACTGCTACACCCAAAGAGCTTCCAAGATGACAGCAAAAATATTTCAAGAATGAATATTTATACCTTTACCTATTTATAGAAGGTAGGGACTCACAGAAATTCTCATTATACTGCTTTTCTTTCCACAAACACTTTTGCACACATTGCTATGTACCAGCAAAATAAAAGACCTAACTGCTTCAGCTTTCATCTGAATACTAAAGTCCATTTTCAAATATTAAAATAAAGTTGCACACACATTCAAACAAGAGCAAGCAAGGAAAGCAATGCAGGTTTGCAGTGAGCTAAGGGGTCGTGGTCCCCTATATTAGCACTACTCAAACGCACAACTTTGCAGTACCTCACCTGGACTGCTGGGCTGTGGATGTGGTCATGGAGGATGGAGATGCAGGAAGGAGTCCTGCAATGAGTAACAGATGAAAAATAGAAGTTAAATGCTTAGTTGCAAGGCTTCGTTCTCAACAAAGTGGCTAGGAGGTCAGCCAGAAGAAATGAAGGGAAAGAAAAAAGCAGCAAGCCAGAGGAGGTTTGTGTTTGGTAAAGAGGGAATGTGTCAATACAAGGGTTTGGAGGTGACTGTGCAGGAGCAGAAGTGTAAGTGAAATAGCTTATTTTGATGTGACAGCATTTTTGATAGATTTAGGGCAATAAGGTAAATGTTGATAGAAGGTTTCTAATAAGCAATTTAAGAAGTGCCAAGTGCATGAACAAATGTTGTGTAACAAAGGGCATCAAGGGGATTCAAAGATGTTAAACAGGAAGGAAAAAACGCAGCACTATATATAGGAACAAGTCATGAGAAGGGAGAAGTAGAGGGAGCCTTTGAACATAGCAAGTTTTAGGTTTTAGCTTCCCAGGTTATTGAGATTGTCACTCATAGCAGTGAATCCAGAGTAGAACAGAGCAATTGGAGAGTCACCAAGAGAAAATTAAGACAGAGAGAAAAAAAAACAAACCTGAGTATAGTTAGAAGAAAAGAAGAATCAGATATAGATTTTTATTATTATTATTTTGAAGCTTTTGGTATTTTTATTAAGTAAAAATATTACAGAGGTAGCCAGAAATTAGCTTTACCAAGGCTTGGTGTTACTGAAAGTTGTCAGAACTAGGAAGCTGTGGAAAGTTAAGGATATAAAAGCTGGGGCAGTAGCTGTAAACATCTACATGGTGAGGTAAAATGCATAATACTAAAAAACTATCAGGAGTTTCTAGGGGGCAGAGAGATACATAATTCCATGCCAGAGGAGATAAATAGTCAGAATACTAAATATGCAGCATATAATGTGATTAATGGGGCAAATATTTTTAACAGGTTTGAGTTAGTAACTGAAACCCTGAAAAAGACTGCACCCAAGACACAAGATTATTTTAAGTCATCCCTGTTTCATGTTCTAATTTCATGCAAGGACCGGAAATGATACAGTTGTGCAACATCCAATAAAGTTTTTTTATTATCATTATTAACAGGGAGAAAAAAACGAAGAGGTTTTTCTGTCTGAAGATTGTGAAGCAGCTGTTTACAGCGCATTCTGAGGTTGAGAGAGGTTTTCTGGGATAAATCAAAGCCGATCACATGCTATGTGGTATTTCCACTATGTCCTTGATTATCTAAGAGCACAGCAAGTAATCAAGAGTATCTTTCCAGCTCAGCAGAAGCTATTTCCACTTACTTTCTCAGAAAAATAAAAAAGAGGCTCCACTTCAGCTGAAGTCTCTGCTGTAGCTGGAAAAATTGAAGGCTTTCTATTTTTCCCCTGGGGCTCTGTGTCTTCTGTCCATCAGTAACCTAGCATATTATTAGTTACAGAAGTTTTTATGGGCTATAGGAACCTGTTTTTCTTCTTCCCCTTCACTTGCAAAACACAAGATTTTATATTACTGTTCACAGATTGAATACACATTACTTTCCGCTGCTGAAATCCCTTTGTAAACATATGCCACTGTTAACTGGCTGTGGGTGCGGCTACCAGTGATGCAGGTGGCCACTCTGCAGGGAGCTGGGCGGCATTTGAGGAAAAGCAGCTCTTTACTGGTGGAGTGGTGCTGTGCTTCTAGTGATTTCCCTGCCCAGGCAGTGTTTCCCCAACTCAGACGGGGTGAGGCACTTCCTTGCCACCACCGCACACCAGGTTCACAGAGGGGCTTCCCAGCCCCACTGCAGGAGATGGAAGAAACATAGCTCCCACTCCCAGGCCATGCCTTTCCTTCATCCTGAGCTTCTCTTGCAGGATCATGACTAGCATCATTTGAAGTCCTTCTCACTCCTCCCGAGTCTTCCCCAATCCATTATACCCAGAATATCTGTGTGTTCATCTCCTCTGGTATCTCCCCTCTTGGAACTGGAAAAGGCATCCAATGCCAGACTGCAAACATCCACAATTCACTGGCTAAACATTGTTAAGTATCTAACATGTAGCTTAGAAGTGCCTAACCACTAGAAACACAGAGTAGTTGCAAAACATTCCCAGAAACCTGCTCCTTCACCTTAATTTTTGAACTGTCGGGAATGCAAACTCTTCAGCCATGCTGAATTTCTTCTAATTTTTCCCATGTATTGAGAAAGGCATGTGTTAGAAACACCAGCTTATGTACGCCATCATAAATACAGTTATTTGAAGTTTTGTGTAGATCGATTTATCATTTCAGGAAGAAGCATTACATGGGATAGTACCTCCCAATATTTAATAAACAAAGAAAAAAAGAAACAAATTAAATTGTCCCATGAAAGCTACTTAATATAAAGAGTGCCATCTGCTGGCATGATCGAAACGAGGCATTGTTCATAGGCAGAGAGGTTCAATAAAGTTTTGTTATGCCCTGTTAAGGGCACATTTCAACTCTAAGCTTTTTCACACTTTCAGTTTTATTTATTCATGGCGCTGCCTTTACAGAATAAAAGGGCAGTTAAGCACAGTGTTGCAGACAGCTCTTGTTGTGTGAACATGGGGGGAAAAAAGCAGCATCTATTAATTCACATTTTTATATTCAAAGTGTGTCTGTTGTTTGGGGATTTCTTTGTCTATTTTGCTTTTTTAACATTAATACATTTTTGAAACAATCATTCTGGATAACCTGTAGATTAAAAATATAAGAGATTTTCTAAAATATTGTGAGTGAGACTTTTAACTTTCTACTTTACCTTTGTGCCAAATGTATTTGTATAACTGTCAAGTAGCTTCAAAAATCCAACTTGCAGGTCTCAGGTTTAGAAGCATAAAATACTGTTATATACCTACTCAGTCCCATGAATTTGCAACAAAAGCATGTGGATCAAGCCTTCCTGACTCCTAAAATGTTACTTAAATATCTTTTAAAAATACCACCTCCTCCATAACCAGCATAAAAAGTTGCCTGCAGTTGGCAGTGAGCTGTTTCCAGTGTCCTAGGTCCTGGGCTGTGCCAACAATGAGCTGAACAGCAAGAAGAACTAGAGAGGATGAGGATGGAGGAAAGCAGGAGATAGTGTGCTACTTTGCTAAACACTCTTCTGTCTAAAATCAAAGTTAAAGTAACATTGTCATTTGCTAGCTTAACAACTGCTTACTGAAGAAGTCTACTTTGCATTTGGGTGTTACCATTATTAGCAATGTTTGCACTTCAGGCTATATTGGAGAAGTAAAAAAAAAATAAAATCTTAGAAAGACCTGATTCACTGCAAGGACAATAGAGATTTTTATTATTCTAACACAGTGGAGTTCAATTTCTGATTTCTAGTATGTTCACAGTAAAAGGTACTTTATTGTCTTCCCCAAAGAAATTACCATTCAGATTGCGGCTCACTCACACTCCCTCCTTTACTTCTTTAGAGGCCATTACATTACAAAATGCACCAGACCAGTCCCTGAATAGTTAAGCTCCTTCCATATCTCTTTTCTAGTGATAACAGCTATTCCATTTTGCTCTTCTTATAATGTTGTTTCACATCTGACTCTTTGTTTGACTTCCTATGCTTTGTTGTGCAGTTCCTATGAATTATTGAGGCAGTTTCCAGTTGAATCTCACTATCCAAATTAAGCACTCCTTTTTTTAACTATCCACTTTGCTATTATTCTCATAGTATTTACATCCTCTTTACTGTCCATTCTCTTATCAATCAGGTTAGCAAAAATCTAAGGCGGCTACTTCCCCAGGTACTTAAGCTGGCAAACATCTCAAACTTTGCATTGGTATTTTCACCAATCCTGACAATACTCATTATCTTCCCAAACATTTACCCTCTACATCTAGGAAATAGAAGAATTCCAACAAAGATCTTTTAATATCTTCCCCCATGTAGCACAACCCTCTTTGAGCTGTTCAAGCAGGATTCTTATTCTTACAGCAAACGGCTTCTTCCCTAGCCTCTTCAGAATGACTCTCACACTGATGCCAACCCGTCACAGCATTAAGCTTGGACAGACTTCGCGCCAGACTGTCTTCTAGATCCACTCTGATGGCCAGTCTCTTAATATTTCTTATAAAAAAAAAAAAGTCATCTTTCAGATCAATCTGAGGTTACAGTGAAACTCTGTCCTTCTTGCTTCCTTTTTGCTTTCTGCCTAGCTGTTCTCTTTTCTTCTTCAGCCACTAGCCCCTGCTATTACCATTTACCTGATCTCTTCTTTCTTGCTGCTCAATATTCTGTCTCTAGCTGTTGCAACTCATCACTCCTTCCATAGAACAAACTCCTTCCACAGATTTCCTTCACATTTTCCTCTGCCTTGTCATCATTTTCATACACTTCTAGAGGTCTCCTTTTCATCTGAGGATCTGCCAATCAACTCATCTGCAACTCCACTTACATGCATGCTTTTTCCTTTCATCTCGTCTGTCATCCTCAAATGCATTTCTGTATTCTACCCTCATTTCTAGCTGCATTTCAGGTTCTCACACCTTTTTTTTTCACCTGAACATTATGAGATGACCCTTCATGCATATGTAAATTCTGTCAGAAAATCACTGAAGAGTAACATACACCTTACAGCTTCTGCATCCAGTCATCTTCATAGTTTCTGCCATATTTTGGACTTCTCCACTGGTGCTCAAGTTCCTACGGTTTTTCTTCCTTACCTGAGGTTTAAAATCAAACAAACCATCTGCATACCAGAGTCCTCTCCAAAACCCATCTTTTACTAGGCTCTTACCAGCCTCTGGTTGCTTTGATTCTGACACCTTTTTACCTACATTAGCCTACCACTTCATTTAGGGTTAACTATGATCAAAGCCCATGATCAAAGACTTCCTCTTTGTGCTGTTTAAACTAAGCCATATGGCTTTGCAACACAGCTTATCTAGTCCTGTTTGAACTGGTTGTGCATTTCCACGCATAGAAATCACTTCCAATCACAGTAAGAAATCCATGTGGATTTTCTGATGCACTTATGCCAAAGCTCACATTACAGTTACCCCAGGCAGAGAAGCCGCCTGGCGCTTTGGAAGTCTGGACCAGTATTTCACAACCTCCCCGCCCTCCCCATTCAACAGTAAATGCCTGGCAGAAGGTGGGCATGCTTTGCTTTTCGGATGTTGGTGTGGTGGTGGTTTTCTTTCTTTTTCAAAAGTAAAACCTCAAAGTCGAGTTCAAACAAGAGCAAAAGTACAGGGTGATGCTGCTGATAATTTAAGAAAAAAATGCTGACGGTCTAAAACTTTCCTAATGCAGCTGCTGATATTGATAAATACAGGGGAGGACTTAAAACGATACCATGGGCCTCTCAGCTCAGCCAGAGTGAGCTACCAACTGTAGACCTCTTTCACAGCCAATAATTTTCACTAAATATAGTTCATTAGCATCTGGACACTACTGATTCCTCCTTCACTTCTTTTTATTCTCAAAATAAAAATGTAAACCAAAATCTAAATTTGAACTTAAGTCTCCAGAGGTAGAAGGTGATAAATGTGTCTTTTGCTTTACTTTAAAATGCCTACAAGCACTTCAGTTGCAATATAAAAACCCTTGCAAGAAAAAATAACCCATATTCATTATGTTACTCAACACTGAAATATATTACAATAATTTATAGGAAGGCCATATCTGCAAAAAAAAAATCAAGAGTGAGAAATAGAACTGGAAATACATTTCTTGATGCACTTCAAGTGTTTTTTCCATCTGAAACTAAGATTCTTAAATAACTCTATCAGAAATCATTGCCAAGCTGACCGCAGACCTCACAGTCTTTTCTTAGTTTTGGTTATATAATATTACGATTTTTTATCTGCAGACCAAAAAGTGCTGTATGTTATACTTCACTTCTCCTGGAGTTTCATTTTACAATATTGTACATATTATCTGGCTAATCTTTACCATTTCTATGATGAAAACATAATATTCAGAAAATACTAATGCACCCATGTAGCTTCCAGAACTCTAATAGCATGAACACTAATATATTGTACTGTTATAGCTAAAACTTGGACTAAAGAATCAAAATAAAATGCTTATAAATGCCATATATTAGTCTGCCTGGTTTGTTATAAGGTAATAAACAGAAAAGCTTGCATCTAGTCATTTCTGGTTGTTAAATAAGATTCTTTGTGACTTGCAAAAAAACTAGAACACAATGAAGAATTATCAGTGCATTCTCCACGGAAGTCATCTACATGTGTTTATTTAATAAACAGAAGATGGCTTTATTATACACATTTGATTTCCATATGCAATCGTCTCCTTATCTGTCACTTGTATCTAAGCAGGGTGCTTTATACAAATCTGAAAATGAAAAATTCAGAGCAGGGCACAGGAAACTCATTTAATGTCGAGTGCAGTCAAAATCAAGATTTCTTTATTTGTAGTAACAACACTGTTAAATCAGAAAATTACTCTCCTTTTCTGCATGTCCTTCTTCCTTTACAATTCAGTTGTTTGATCATAAATTGTCGAGTGCAATGACTTGTCTCCTCCACTTTCCACACTGGTCGAGACAGATTAAAAACTCCAGCATACCACCAACCAGTCTCAGCATACCATTAGCATATATATGAGATTTGAGACATTTTCTAATATTCTCCAGCAGAACTCATCTGTCAGCCAGGTGATGAATTATAAAAACTCTTAGCTTGTTTAGAAAAGAGGGGGAGAGTGAGAGAGAGAGAAAGAAAGAGAGAGACAGAAGAGGAAAACACGATCCCACCTTTCTTTTTCATTTTACCCATCCACCCTTGCAGTTAGTCATATAAATAAGCACTAACCTCAATAAAAGAGACATAATGTGAAAGATTTTAATAAACGAGCAGCAGAGCACAATTAAAAGCTAATGGAAGTGGATAGAATTATGGAGTGGTCATTGATTTAGATAAATAATTTTTCCCACCTTTTTTCCCACCTGATATTAACAAAGATCCATAAAGTACCTTATGATATCCACACAACTATCATGAGCTGATAAACCAGCACAAGGACTGTTTAGAAAATACTGGAATAATAAAAATGCCAAATTAATGCAATTCACAGAGGGCTGGTTTTTTTGGTAATCATTCATGAGTTCAACAAGTTTTCATGCACATTCTGAAAACTTTATAGATTACAGTAAAAAATATTATCCCTTACTTCCATCTCATTAAGAAGTTTGGGGTTTGTCGTAGTTTAGCCCCGATCCGGACCAGACTACGCAGTCTCTCTCTCACTCCCCCCACCCTCTAGGAGAATAGGGAGAGATAATTTAAGAAAAGAGAGATAATTTAAGAAAAACGACTCGAGGTTTGAGATAAGGACAGGGAGAAATCCTTACCATCACGGGCAAAACCAGACTCGACTTGGGGAAAACTATTCATTTATTACTACAACTAGCAGGATAATGAGGCAGAAAAACAAGATAACCTCCTCCACCCCTCCCACTTCCCAAGCTTAACATTATCTACCTTCCCCCCGAGCGGCACAGGGAGGAAGAGGGAATGGGGGTCGCGGTCAGTCCATTATGCGTTGTTGTACGCCGCTGCTTCACAGTTGGGGGAAGAACTCCTCACATCCCTCCCCTGCTCCAGTGTGGGGTCCCACCCATACGCCACAGTCCTTCATTAAACTGCTCCGGCGTGGGTCATCTCTTCCACGGAGTGCAGTCTCTCCAGAACGGCTGTCCCAGCGGGCCCTCCACGGGCCACAGTCACATTCAGGCATCCACCTCCCCCGGTGCGGGGTCTTTCACGGGCTCCAAGCTCCAAGTGGATCTCTGCTCCTCCATGGACCTCCATGGGCTGCAGGGGGACAACCTGCTCCACCATGGTCGTCACCACAGGCTGCAGGGGAATCTTGGCCAGGAGCCACATTACTCCTCCCCCTCCTTCACTTGGTGTTTGCAGCTGTTTCTCTCACAAGAAAAGTTCATTCTTCACAACGGGCTGGCAGAAGCCTCAAAAAGCCTCTCAGGATCTCTTCACCTTATTCATCCCATTTCATCTCCACCTCTTGCAGCCAGACTGGGCTGAGTTGGGCCCAGTCGGCCGCCTGATGAGAGGCCAGAGGGTGAGGCCTGCAAGGCCCCGGAGGCCTGCGCCTCCCCCTCTGGGCTTCTGCCCTTGCTCAGCTTCGTCACATCTTCTCTTCTCTCTTTTTTTTTTCCTGTTTTCCCTTTCTTAAATATGTTATCGCAGAGGCGCTATCACGGGACATTCTGCTCCCAATCGGCTCAGCCTTGGCCAGCAGTGGGTCCGCCCTAGGCCCGGTCAAGTCCACTAAACAAAGGGGAGCGACTTCTAGCAATTTCCTACAGAAGCTACCACCTTAGGCCCCCCTCACTAAGCAAAACCACAACAGGGTTTTTTTTTTCCTTACTAGAAGGTGGAAAGTGAACAATGATAACTTGTGATTTAAATAAACAACCTTATGAGCACTATGAGTAGGAAACAGGAAATACATGATGTCACAAATAATGACTATCCTTTCAAATATGTCAGTAGGTACTAACAGCTTATGAGTATATTTGAAAACTATCGAATTGCTACATGAATGTTTTACATTAAATAAGGGTTAATATTTATTGTAATAATTTACACAATCATCAACTCCGAATACTATTTGTAGTATCTGATACTAACTAAAAAAAAAAAATTTGTATTTCCCATTAGAGATGGGAAAATATTAAAAAATATATAAATATATGTTTCTACAGAAAAGAGTTCTCAGGAAGAAAGCTTTTCACAAGCTAGGAAAATTTGGCAAATAATTACAGTTTAAAAAACAAGAAAGGATTTTTTTTAATGTCATTTTATTTCATGCGAACATTTTTAGCATGTTAATTTATGAGTGTACAAGAATATTTTATTTCTATAGGATTCTTTCTTGGCAGGGGGTGGAGGGGGAAGACTTATTCAAGTTTTGTTTTCAAAATGCTGGTCTTGTTTAAAAATTATCCTACTCAGAAAAAAAAGGAGACGAACATAGAAGAAACCAAAAACCTGAAAATGAAATAAAGTACTTATTTTTTATGTAAGTTGTACTAAAAAAAGATCATAATATGATCATGGTATCTAACAATGCAGGTATGGCAAAGGCCACTTAAAGGTCTACTTAGTTTTGGTAATAAATGTACAAGTGAAATAATGCATATACTAACTTGCATTTTACCTGTAAGTACCTTTGAGTTTTTAGGAAACTATACATCAAGCTGGTATCAACTATGGAATAAAGACATAATTTTGGGGGGGGGTTGGAACATGTACAGAAAAAGTGATGGATTTATTTTGGTAGGCAATTTGATAGAAGGCTGGCATACAATAATATTAACAACAGCATGGTATTTGTGTTAATATATGAGACCTGTATCAGAGGGTAAAGGTTTAGCCAGCAGAGTGAAGACATCTGTACATGTGTAGACTAAGAAATTAATGTATATAAATTATCTGAGGTGTGAAATAGCATGTCTAAGGAATAGTTATTTGGAAATGATACTGAGCACGGGGTAATCATTTTTTTTTTCTGCTAAGCTAAGAAGCTTGTGAGTACAAAAGCCAGCAGAGAGCAAGCTATTTTTCCCATTGGAGCACTTGTTCCACATTTTAGTGATAACCAGAGTTAATTGATACCTGTTTTGGTTTCCATTGCACAGATGTGCACAATATCATTATTAACACTTGTGTTTAGAAAGATGAATCAATTTAAGGAACAGATGTCTAACTAGTCCTTTCTCTACCTGATAGTCACCACCTGGTTGCAATACATCAGCTTTTTTCAGGTGTTTCATTTTGAAAATGATAAAATAATTTTTAAAAAATTTAGATTCAGACCAATACTTCCATTTACCAAATACTTCCATTTACCATCAAAGAAAAGCAACAGGATGCTACTAGACACATTAATATTCACTAATTAATAGTTTAATTAATTAATGCGTTACAACATAGAGGTACATATATTCAAACTATGCCCCAATAACAGCTCAATAAGAGGTGTAGTGCACAACGTTACCATATTGCCAAGTTTCACCGAAGTCATAGAAAAGTAACTGTGACTTGGACATCCAGCTGTTTCCTTGTGAATTTACACTGAATAAATTGAGTGAAAACACTAGCACAAGAAACATTATACTGAGGTACTTCCTCCTGAATTTCATTTAAATGGGGAGTTAAAACTAAGGTCCTTCAAGATTGTGAAAAAAATCCCCTAAAACACCAAAGAAGAGTGTTCTAGGACTAAAAACAATAGCATTGGAAATCAAAACAGATGTTCTCACAACACTGTAAAGCCAGTGTTGTAGATTTAAGTGATCCGGATAAGTTGCAAGCTGAAACTTTCAGAGATTTGCCAGCAAAACTTAGCAGTAAAAATCTGGTTAATATTAAAAGCAGAAATGGTTTTTCAACATAATTCTAAATGGATTTGTTGTATCTCATTTTCTTAAGCGGCTTTGGTGAAGAAGTGGAATGAGAAAAAGCAGCATGCCTTTACTGTCTTCACCAAGAAAAAGATGTGGGAAAAAAAAATCCCAAACCTGTGGGTCTAAATCAAGCCCTAGAATGCTCATATTTATACTTTATTGTAATTAGCAATAGCATATTGAATATGGTGAAACCAAATAAGAATGTGGAATCTAAACTGACTTACATTAACTTTTTTAACTCGGGCCCATCTGCTGGTCAAAGCTGAAACAAAGATCTCACATTTGCTTTTAAGGAAGGTTGAGTCTGGCTGGGAATCAGGAGTTACAGCTGAGGACTTTCTTCTCCTAAGACATCACACAACAGTCTACAGAAAACAGAAACTACATTTTGCTTTCAGTGTATATAATATATGCTTAGTAGCTTATTCTTTAACAAACAAGTTCAACTCAGTCAAGAAAATGTTTAATTCTTCACAGATCTGTTCTTGTATTCCCAGCTGGACAAAGGAAAAAGTGAAGAATAAAGCAGAGGCAGTTTTAGTCTATGATATAATATTGAGCAAGACTATTGGCTGAAGAAGTCTTTTATCAATGCAAAATTCTGGGAGGAAAAAATACCACAGCAACAATGTTATTGGCACATTGATAAATGACATGCCAACTTAACCGGGATCATTGCCAAGGGACAGATCCAGTTTCATGCAGGGTTTCAGTTCCCTTCAACAGCACCAGCAGATAAAGCAGCAAACAGTTTGTTTTGTGGAGCTTGCAGATCTCTTCATATGTGGAAAGGTAGGATAAATGTCCTTCTCTAGTAATGCCATTTTTGATCATCCTAGTATTAGTCTTGCAAGTCAAAGTCATCTTAATATAGATTTTACACATGTTGCAATTGATTTTAAAATGGTAAGTATTGAAGTGGATGCTGTTTAAAATAATTTAAGTAATCTCATTTTACTGGAAATTGGTATTATAATCAGCATAATTTAACCTATGTTAAATATACATAGGTGCATTTCAAATGTGCCTATATCAATGCAAAGACAACAATACCAAATGCTTCTATTGGTACCACAATGCAGTTTCCCCGTGTTAACAATAACTCACAGACACAGTGGTGTTTTACCTGAGCTTCCCACTAAAGCTCTGAAGCCAAGGCCACATTCCAAAACTGGCCAACTTCAATGACTCAGATGAAACCTTACAAAAAGTCGTTCTCTGACTAGGTATTTTTCTATTTAGGAAGATTATTGATCCAGCTCCTCTCTAAACTGTGCCATTTCCCATCTGGAACAGCTTAGAGAAGGAAGAATGCATATTTAAGATGAGTTGTCTTTATAAGAAATTTATGATGCTAGTGGAAAACGGGAGGTAATAGTCAAAATCTCTTTAAAGCTGCCTTTTCATAGTAAATTGTCAAAAAGTAACCAATCCAACAGAATTTGCTGAATCAAATTCCCCTTTCATTGTGAGCTCTTTTGCTGTTTGTTATTCTCTCTTTCATTTTATCTCCTCTTTCCTTCTCTGTTTTTTATTTCCTTTGACCACTTAATAAACAGTCTTTTAACAACAAATGGATCCCCCAGCTTCCCCTCCCAGGTGAATGCTGTAACCACCAGGCTGTAAAATTCCTCTCTCTCAAACTACTCTACACGCAGTGGTGTAGTTTTAATAGGAAGGGAAAAAAAGCGATTCCAGCTCAGCCCCTCAGCAGACAGCTTTGTAGGAGATACTGATTTGAAGTCTTTCAGGCAGTCAGAGCTGGCTCAGAGTCCTTAGTAACGCAGCAAAATTGAATTTTGCCTTCCTTCTGAATACTACCATGGGAGCAGGACACTTATGCCACGGGTGAGGAAAGTGCAGGGAGGAGGAGTGGCACCAGGACCGAGGAGCAGCCAGGAGCTCGCAGCTCCTCTCCTGTCTGCACTGACAAGAGACGTAGGACCACTGACTGGGTACAAATATCCCTCCAGAAGCAGTAGCTGCCCCACGTGTACTTACCCTTTCTGTAGCAGCAGCAACAGCAGCCATCCCAGTTACACTCGTGTTCCTGCTCTAGAAAACTACTTGCTTTTGCTGTTTCTAGAGACAGCCTCATTGCCAGGGAAGAGGCCTTGCAATCTGACCTTCTGATGACTTGAGCATGTTCAGAAACTGCTTTGCTAACGATGCGCTTCTCCAGCCAAATTGCCAAGGAAGTTACTTAGCGGCCTCTGTGTTCTCAGAAGAGCCCCATCCCAGCAATTACTATTCAGTACAGCCTCCAAACATTTCCTGGACTCAGATTTTTAAAGGATTTAGATTTTGGTGGAACATCTACTTTCTTGCTTCCAGATGGTCTAAAGTGCTCTGATTCATCAAGCCTGGGACAATCCTGGATGAGTAAAAGAAGCAAAGATGCCGGGGAGCCAACATGCAGCAGACGAGCAACAGTTTACAATCCCATGTTTGGATCCACAGGCTTAAATTCATTCTAAGCTTCCATCTACGTGCATAAGTCCATTCATGCGTGGACAGCACAAAGTTTTATGTAAACTTCATCAATTGCAGTGTTCACATTAAACAGCAGACCAATCGGTACTTTCATGTACAGGTCTAATGTGTACACTTTATATAGCAGGAAGAGCATGTCACAAGATGCTCACAGAATAAAGTACATTCCTGTATAAGCTTTCCCTGATAAATCTTTCTGACCACACAGCCTGCTCACCAAACATGCATGTGCAACAAAGCATGACTTAGGTTAAGATAATGGTGAAATGGAGGGCCAGCAATTGGAACCATATATCCTCCAAAACCATAATATAATCTCCCCTAATTTACATGGAGATTAAATGTGCAGTATGAAAGCTATAAAAAAAAAAACCAACCTAAACCCTGCTCTTGCCTGCTCCCTGCTTACGTAAGACTAACACTTTGCAAAACTATTTCCAAAAGTCAAATTCTGAGAAAAGGTTGATGCATTTTGAACATACTACTACACCTAAAAGACTGCACATCATCCTGCACTGAAAGATACAGGAAAACCAAGACTTCTAAACAAGCTACAAGGTGAGTAGATTTGATGCTCAGCTTGCCTTTAGTAACAGTCAGGGTTTTGCTACTTTGACATAGCTTTCTGTTATAATGAAAAAAAAAAAAACCTAGTACAAAGATACAAAGCTAACAGTTTATCCAGATTTCTGTATATTTTGTTCCATCAGATGCATTTAATCAGAACTATAGAAATGCTTCAGACCAACTAAGAACTGGAATAAAAAATAAGGTTTTCTTAGATAAAAGCAGGGTTTCTTATGATATGTTTTAAAGTTACATTTACTATTCAAGTATTTTCAAAACATGCTGATAACTAGGCATAGAAAAGTAAGGCCTATATTAAAAAATGCTGTCATTTCTAGCTACACCTTGAAACAACTTCCAGCTAGGACAGGACTCCATAACCTTCAGATTTCAGGAAAGAATATCTGTGTAATTCAAATGGAACAGAGCTTGGGGAGTCATGAAATTGCAGGAGAACAAAAACATCAGGCTAAAAGCCATAAATTAAGAGCTGACCCCAGGGAGGAAGGTGTAAACCAAGTGAGACTGGAAAATGGGGCTAAAATTCTTAGAGTTGGGCAGAGATGTGTGCAATGGAAAGCACAGTAGCACAGCAGGAGAACAGAGAGAAGCATTGAGCAGAGAAGGTAACCTCTGTGTTCCTTGGTTCTACTAGTCTGTCTGGAGAATCAGGACCAACAAGTACTGCCTCATTTCTTTTTTTAAACTCATGTGCCTAATGTATTGAGTTTTCAAGAAATTCTAGGAAAACAATTTTTCCAGTATAAACCAAACATTCGTGGATACCCACTAAAGACATGCTTCCAAAAAGCCTACATTGCTCAACCCTAATGGCATATGAGACATTGTACTTTGATCAAGAGGGAACTGTATCCTCAGGAATTACAAAAACATTTTACAGTAGGCCGGTTCTAGATTTAACTTGTTAAATTCTGCCATTTTCTATCCTTCCTGGCTTATTTTCCTTTGAAAATAAAAGGTGACTTCAAAGGCTCTCAACTACATACATTTAAGTCAGGACTTCAGACAGGATAGCTACGGAATTCTTACATAGAGTGTTTTCACGCCTACGTAAGGTCAAAAAAGCAATTCATGGTTGAATATGGTAGATATTCTAGGGAAAAGTCACGGAATTTGACATACATGTATTCTGTAGGTTAAAACTGTGCTGATGCAGATCATATGAGTTCCACCTGAGCCAAGATGAAGATTCAATGAATCTCTGACAAATGTCTGCTCTCCAGCACTATGTCCAGGGGTCCCTACAATCAACTCATATCTCCATTTTGGATGACAGAGTTTTCTAAGCACTGAGACAGTCATGAAAATACATTACCTTTCTCTAAGCTAACACACGTCTTAATCTGCAATGGGACTGAAAGATGGTTGAAGATGGAAGTAACTGTTCCATTGTGCACATATAGACATTTCCCAATACACTTGGACAATGATGAATTCAGCCCAGCTCAGTGCTCAAAAGCACAGTCATAGACACGGTAAAATACCCTTCTTTTCCAGTAACAGACAGCTCACTCAGCTAAAAGCTAAGGGACCAAAGTGCTAGGTATTGCTGCAGCCTGCAGGAGTTGAAATCCATAGCTCTTACCTTCCTGGAAAAGACCCTTACCTCTGAAATACTGATAAGGCTTAAGACCAGTCCATCTTTCATCCTACCTGAGGAGGTGAGGCCACTGTCAGTAAGGAAAATATGGGCAACTTCAGCTCAGGCATCCATATTACAAAGGCAGTAATACTCCATATGCCGCTGTCCAATGCAGCCCAACATCGAGCTTTAAGCATCCTTCACCATTTGAGTTCTTTTCTCTTCATTGCCTAGATAGATAGGGAGTTTAGATAACTAGTTTACATGTTTTTAAATACCTTTGTTAGGACCAGTGACCTGTGCTCATTCAGGTGGTGTGTGTCTAACATAGGTTGTCTGATCTTGACCATGATTCCAATCTGCTAAGGTTTAAGCCCACTGCAAGAGCAGAAGAATGCTGATAAGCATCATAGAAACCCTAAAAGAGATAGTGTATTTCAAATACAAATTTGAAAAATTATAAAACACACCTGATGGTTATGAAATTAGTCAGTGATTACAGTTGTTGATAGTTCGTTCCAAACATAGTAGTTTATTATCTCATACTCATATGTATCCTTTTCAGAAATCACCAAAAAACAAAACCTACCACATGCTTGGAATAATAATGCCATATGGAATGGTACAAATCTCGTTCTTGGCAAAAGAAGACACAAAGCCAACATGAGTACCAAAGACCTCAGATCTCTTCAGGTCTATTTGCTACTGGTAAATGCAGAAGAAGAACAAATTATTGCATTAGTAAAGAAAATGTTGATAGACTCATTTAAGGAGTTACATCTCCTTGGATAACATTCACTGTTAGCCATTTGATTCAACCTGCTTCTTCATAATGCACCCTAAAATGGTAAGCATAGTGAGAAGAGTGCTTCAGTGACGTCTGTAGCAGTCATCTTTTGCCCTTGGCAAGATCCTGTTCATTACCCAATATCACAATTTAGCTATAGAATTATTATTAAATAAAGTTAATAAGACCTTTATGAACCCAAGAGCAGTGAATCTGAATTATATATCTAATTAATCATTAAAATCAATGAAATATATTCTCTCCAAAGGCACATTAGCATTCTACCCTTTATATCAGCTTTCTGGTATATTATATATATGATCGTGGAAGTCAGTGAAACTGGACCTCACTGGAATCAGATCTACTAGTTTTACCCCTGGTAAAATTTAAGAGAATTGTGTAGGATGGTCAGAATGATAATATTTAAAAGGTCCTGTCCTATGCTGTCACAGACAATCTTACAAGATACATCTAGCACATTGATATGTACCAATTTATCTTTTTCTATCATAATAAGTTAAATAGCAAAAGCAAATTTCAGCTGGCAAGCACAGCAGTCAGAAGACTGGCACTAGACTACATACATGGTTACAGTCTGACTCTCCCTCACTCCTCAAATGTGAAACTTTCTTATAAAAAAGGTTCTGTGACTATGGAAATGTAAGTGCATTCTACCCTCTCCTAGCCCATTAAGGTGACTGATAGACTTTAGATTACAGTGACTTGAAAAAGAATTAATTTTTTTAGTATTAAAAAAAAAAGAGACATTCAGAGAAAAGAAAAGAAAAAAAACCCACCTTTTCAGTAAAAACAGAAGGCAACTGCAGCTTTGGAACAAGTGCTTGCCAAGAGAAGGATTTCATGCTTTTGTTAATTAAAGGAACAAAGAAAAAACAGTGCAGTAGGCTGTATCCTACATAACAGCTTCTACTAATAAAAAGTAATAGACAATTTCCTGCATTCAATTCTTTTGAATACTATTATACAAGGTAATAGAGTTTTGGAAATGAAAGTCCTAGCAGCCTGTCAGAAAGAGCTTTCTTCCACTTTTTTTTATTAAATGACTAAGTGCAGCAGTCTGTGTCCTATCTCTCCCTCTTGCATCTATTGGATTGTATTATTTTACATTTTGATTGAAATGATGTCACCAGCAGATAAAAGCCTGGCCCAGGCATTGTAATTGAATCAGCCTGAGTTGTTTATTCTAGTGATCTACAGCGATGCTTTCCTTGTCCTAACACAGAACACATAAAAGATCCCCTCTTGTTTAACATGCTACTGATTAGATCTATTTTTTTAGAAGAAGGAGGAATCAGATTGGGGGGTCGGGAGAGTAAGAACTGGAGTTTGGGGGGGGAAATTGGAAAAAACAGATGAGAAGAGACACCATCTGCAAAACTTTCCATGTGTGACTGAAAGTTTAAATAAATAAATTTCACATGGCATCAGTACCAGATGCAAACAGATTTGATTGACAACATTTAAATGACAGTTAATGGGAACTTGTACAATTTTTGAAACACTTTTCATGCTCATTTCCTAAATCAGAGGTTTATTCAAGTTTTTATTTAAAAATAATGCTTATCGTGGAAGAAGAAATATTTGAAATTGCTATTTTTTTTACTGCTATTAAAAATACAGTGCACTGAATAATTAAATTATTGTTATTGACATGTTCCATTTTCAGTTAAAACATTTTACATTTAATAGACTTCTGAATTTAATGTATTGAATGGACATTTGAATCGAATGTATTAAGGATATCCTGCAATTGGTATTACTGAGAATTACCTTTCACAAAATACATAACAACAGACAGAGGTAAAAAAAAGAGTTATAAGAATATTTCATCTGGCAAGTTCTGACAAAATTTATTTTGGTAATTATTTTAAGAGAAAGTTTGTCTCTTATGCTAAGTGTATGCTGTTTCAATTTTTGTCATGTTCCCCCCGCCCAGAAGCCTCACCAAAATACAGGAAAGAATTGCAATACTTTATGTGATGTGTACACTTTAAACACAAAACTTCTTTAACAGCATTTTTGGTGGTGATGATGGTGGTGGTTTTTTTGTTTGCTGGTTTTTTTTGGTTTGTTTTTTTTTACTTCTGGGTCTTTCCTCAAAATAAACTACAATCATATGAGGTTTAGTAATAGTGCCAAGATGAAAATAAGCCAAGCCCATCAAGCAATTTGCTGAAATGTTTTTTTACTTGAAACTTATGCTTTGAATTGTTTGCCTCAAATCTGGAGCTGGCAGCTTATATTAATTTGTTATCTGGGATTTCTGTTTAAGGAGGAAACAAAGATGTAATTTAAGAAAGTATTTTTTAAAATTCATAAATAAATTATTTGAGCATAATTTTAAAAACTAGTTTACAAACAACTACAATTAATAAAATATTGTAATGGAAATAGATATTAAAGAAAATAATTAGAAACATGATTTGGGGAAAGTTTTCTAATCTAATTTTTTAAAATATATGCAATAACTTAACGAGATTGTTTTCCACGGGTAAAAATTAAAGCCAGCAAAAAGGTTTTTTAAAAATAGAATAGAAATGTATCTACCAGTCTCTCTATATATTTTACTGTTATTGTCTGAATATACACTACATTGTATAAATAAAAAATACATTTCCCATACCATTTACACTCTGTTTAGCACTCTCAACAGCTGCATTACAAAATTCACTCACAATAACTGTTGATATCTAACAAATAGACCTTGGAGACCTTCAGATTTTTGTCATTCATTTATTGTCCTGAAGGTATCATTATTTGAAAACATTTGTAAAACATACTTTTTAACATTTCTAGTCAGTGATGAACTCAGAGCTGGGAAGCTACAAGATGCACTATCCACATTTATAAATGTGTTTGTTTGGAGTGTATTTTACTAAATGTATTTTGACTGAAGTTAACCCTTCAATGTGCATTTATTAGACCGAGTTGGGTAATATGCTTTTCAGTTATCTTGGTTTTCAACACTGTTACCCACTTTGTAAGTAATAATAAAAACTAAACTGAAATAAATAAAAAATTCATTCAGATTTGTCATTAAGAATTAGGAAACAAATGCATTGCTTTATTCACGTACAAATAATGTATATCACAGTTGGCCTTGTAACATAGAGACAAACTGTTCTGTGGCCATGCAGAGAGACCCAAGCTCACCAAAGCACCAATCCATATTCAGTCCCCAGAGCTGCTTAAATATAATTTGCATCACAGAGGTTACACATTTGGTCTCTGGAGGGGGAAGGAAAGAAAAAAAAAAAAAAGTAGGCAATGTTGATTTAGCCTCTCTTCAATATTCTCCAGCACCTGCCTCAGGGAATAGCACTCGGAACATCCCAATATGCCGTGCTTTTTCTCACCATCACATTACTTTCTTGTTAAAGCATAAGTGGTTGGTACAGGCAAATTGATTTCAACAAAGAAAAGCCATTGTGAACATGAACTTCAGTATCCAATCCCCCTAAACAAAGGTGCAGAATTCACTTTTTATTAGCAATTTTCACTATTTTTGGAGATTCCACTGTGAATTCCTGTGATGCTTGGATGTCCGGCGTACATCCTAATACTATCAATGCGATTCCCTGTTTTAATGGGAGTTGGTTCAGACACTAGCAGCAGAAAAGTGGGAAAAAAAAAAGAAAGAAAAGCCTATATTTCCATTTATTATTTGTAGTTAGCCTCTTATGAGAGTCTTTTCCTGTGAGATTTGCAGCCACAAGCATATTTAATATACTAATTTTGGACTTTTGCAAGCTTATAAAAAACAAATTAAACTTTCAAACCTATTAAACTTGCAAAAAAAGAAAGGTAAACTGGCAAAACATAATGCCAATAAGTAAAAACACTGACCAGAAAACAGGTGGATGGAAATGGGCAACAACAGTCAAACAGTAGTGTATTTGTCAAAAATGGAGCAAAACCAAGTCCTTGAATATGAGACGGAAGATGCATGGGTGTTTGCTTTATTTAAATAATGATAATTTAAAAGATACTTAAGTGCCAGCACTAATGATGTTTAAGCTGGAAAAGGCACAATGGACCCTACACTCTGCCTTCCTCCAGTGCTCCAAGCATGTACCTGTGTAATCAACAACAAGATCACATAAGAGAGTCATTTGTTGGGGTTTATGGGTGGGAATAACAAAACTGAGGTTCAGAACAGCAAGGGTTTCAGAGTTAGCAGTGTGCTTTCAAATCCTGAAAAAAAATGTTTTCATTTATTTTTTTAACTCATTCAGAAATCTGAAATGAGTGTGCAGCTTGTACTGGTGGACACATTACTAATATTTCAGGTCTTTCTTTAATCATAGAACCAGGCTTGAATACAAAACTAAAAAGAGCAGCAAGATGCTGAAATTTCAAGTATATTCTATCTCTAACCAGGGTATGGAATACAGAAGGAAACTGGGCTTTGATGATAATAAATGGCAGTTTCCTTGATCAATAGTCTTGTTTTGGATATAAACAATATCTCACAGCCTAAATCCAACTCCTTCTAAAGGAACTCAAAGAAAAGATCAGATTTTCAAGAACACTGTGCCCCAGCAGACTCCTCTTAAGTAAATTATTTAGAAAGCTAATTGAGGAATCCAATATACTATTTTGTATGGAAATTCTGATCCAGATAAATTAAATAACTGCCAAGATAGTGAAGTACATATAGGTCCTCCTGCTTTTTCTCAGAACTGATACTTCAGCTGTGTTTCTTTTTTCCTTTTAAAAATCATTAGTCCTAACAGCTATGCACCTTCTTCATAAAATCAAAACAAAACAAAAAAAAACCTGTATGATATTCTTACCATTAAGAAATGGTAAGAAAATCAGTAAAAATATAGATATTAGTGTCAGTTTTTAAGGAGTTATTATACACTAAAAAAAATAATGTTGACATATGAACAATTCTTTGGCTATATACATATGCATAGATACACATACATGCACACACACATCAGAAAAGCATAGGGTGCAACTTCCTCCTATATTATTTATGAAATGAGGTAAAGACTAATTAATTGCATTGCACAGAATGTGATTGCTTAATAAAATATATTGCAGCTGAGAGAAAAGATGTTTGTCTAGCATATTTTTACATCCAAAGAAGTGTGAATATAAAAATAAAAGTTTACATGTCATCCTGTTCCATCTTTGCATGTACTTGCTCTTTATCTCTAAAGCAGCATACGTTCCATATGAAAGAGGGGGTTGCCATGGTATCTGCACTTTAAAAAATTGAATAGCAGATCTAAAAGAAGCATAAAATCGATTTAACAAGTTGTCATGTAAGTTACTCTGGCCTATAAGGATGAAGTCTATGCACCTTTTTCTATATAAAAATGTTTATTTTTTAACAAAAACTAATTGTAATTTTTTAGTCACAGAGCTAAATATGCTGCTTGTCATTAGGTTTCTCTCATTAACTTACAAATCATTTGTGTGCGCATGTAGAAAATATACATATTTTCAAGCATTTTTTCATTTTCCCTTAAAAAACACAACAAAACACAGAAGTAGTAAAGAAATAATTCTCAGTAGTGATCCTAATACAGAAGATAAAATGCTGACATATAATCAGAGACAAAAATAAACCTTACTTAAAAATTCATTGCTTTATGAAGTTCTTACTCATTCTAAAGAAAAGAGGTTTCAGTAATCACCTTGAAAATGGGCTTTTTTTTTTTTTTTACTACTCTGAAGAGAAGGCTTCACAACTATAATTTGGGACTTCTTATAGTCACAGGCACAAAACAGTCATTCACATTTCCAGTGCCCAGTCTGCAGGGGAGTACAGATAGCTCTTGGACCTATAGTGATGTGATTTCACAGGCAAACTATAGAAACTGTGGTTTTCCTCTTTTTTTTTTTTTTGTTTTTTGGGGGTTTTTTTTGGTTTTTGGTTTGTTTTTTTTTTTTTAAGAAGAGAGAGAAATACAAACGGAAGAGAAGCATGAGTTGATGATGACAGTTTTTTCCAAAACTATATCCTCTCAACTTCCCTGCAGGATAGGTTACCATCAACTCATTGAGTAATTCCCAGACAGAATCATTACCTCTGCTGAAACACCTTCCTTGCTTGAGTATAGCCTTTGGGAAAAGGTCAATGTTACCTAGCAACTACTAAGAGCCAGTGCCTTTTTATAAATTAACCCCTTCATATGCGGCTTTAGTAGCATCTTGCATCACAAAAGGACTTCCTATTTTCTGCACTAAACATACCAGGAATTTTATTTTCAGTTTCAAAGGGTTCAGCTGGTGAAAGTTGCCCAATGAAATCATGACTGAACCTGGAAATTCTTTTAAGGATTGGATTTGTTCAGTGGAATATATAATCCTAACTAATGCTCAAACAGAATTATGCCGATTTCTTGTAAACCCATACAAAAATCAAATGCTGCTTCACAGAGTTTCCAGAATTTTGTGCACCAACTTTCCACCTCCCTGGCTTGGCTACAGTTAAGTCCCAGAATGGGAAAGTCATAAAACAAAGATTATGTGGATGTGCAAGGCAATGTCCACAGAGAAGCCACAGACACCGTTCCCTCTGTGAGGTGGACATGCAGTCTTACTGACTTGCTCTCCACTGTTTTGAAGGTAATATTGAAACAGCATGTGAACATGACTGGATGGGACTAAGGGAACCTCTTTGACTCAACGATCTCAAATAGCTGACATTCGGGGGATTATGGTGCTCAAGGAAAATGCTAGAGCTGTCAAGTAGAGGAAAAGTGAGTCTGTGTTAGGGAATGCAGGCAGAGACGGTGCTAAGAGCAACTAAGAAAGGGACAACCTCTCTACCTGATGTTTTATCACATCCCAGGACTTAGTCATTGTTTGTCTAGGTTTGCTCTCTCTCTGTGAAGTGTCTCTAGGCTAATAAACTAGCCCCTAAATTTATATGTAGTTCACCTACCAGCTGGCATGTGTAACCTGAGGAACTGGGAGTCTTCCGGACATCTCTCTCTATACCATGACGCACTAGAAGAAACATTAGAAAGCTCCAAGAGATCCAATGGCTGAACCACAAAACAAACACTATTGCAGGCTGTATCAAAAAGCACAAACGTGCTGCTTTTTAGACACAGCCACTATCTGCATATCTCCTCTGTTATTTTCAGAGAGATTAAGATGAGATAGAAACACTTTGCTGAAGTTGGATGAGAAGTTGAGTTACTATTTTTGCTTCTTACAACTTGCTGAGTAACAAGGATTTACTTAGTCATAGTCCTGTAAGACAAGTTTATGTCTTCAATACTTCATGTGGAAAATGAGGAAAGTATAATTAACATCCACCCTCAGAACATCACCATACTTGTGCAACACCTACAGTATTCTATTGGATTTAAATCCAACATCTTAACCCAAGAACTCCCAGCCTCTCTCTGCTTGCAGTCTGTAACCTCACTAATGCTACAAAAATACAATCTTGTCCAGCTATTCTCTAGCCAGCAGTAAAACTTACTTGACTTTTAATCTTAGTTCTACCTCAGTGAGAAAAATGTCTGGTTGGGTAAACAGAAGGAGATAGATTCAGACTAGATATAAGGAAGACATTTTTTAAAATGAGGGTGGTGGAACACGGGAACAGGTTGTCCAGAGAGGTGGTGGATGCCCCATCCCTAGAAACGTTCAAGGCCAGGCTGGACAGGACTCTGAGCAACCTGATCTGGTTGGAGATGTCCCCACTCTTGCAGAGGCTTGGACTAGATGACCTTTAAAGGTCCCTTCCAACCCAAATTATTTTATGATTCTATGATCTATGATTCTGTAAATAAAAATTAAGATATTTTCATGACATGAGTTCAGGACAACAGGTTCATTTCTACATCTTGTAGTGTTTTGCAAAAGTATGTATGTAAAATACATATTTCAGACAGAAAAGCCAATTGTATCAATTTTGCACACGCGATTTTACACTCCATCCCCTTTTCCAGCAAAAGGCACTAAACAACAGTGTCCACACCCATTTTGCAAGATCATAAGTAGCTGGCTTGACAGCAAATGCACACTTGTCATCCATTCAGCAAACACTTTGCTGCAGACCAGTCATCGTGCATTCTGCTGCTTTCCCACCAAGTGGGTAAGTGGGCCAAGCAGATGAGGGCATATGCAGACAAAGAGGGTTATTAAAGTGCAGGAAAGAAAACAGTACAGGATACTAATATTTAGGAAGCCACACTCTGCCAGAGCTACTGTTTAGGGAACAAATTGATAGAATTACATTTCCTTTTATTTTTTTTTTTTAAGGAAAGCTAGCAACATTACCCAAAACCGTGACTTCGAGAATACATCTAAACCCAACCATCCCACAAAAGTGTGGCAAACTCATGACAGAATTTGTAAAAGATTGCAACCCTGACTGACATGGCATGAAAGGAATGCAATATTCTAGAAAAAGAAGTGCCTTTGACCTAAAGTCCATTTCATATTTTATTTTCCATATTATTCTTAGTCTAAAATTTTATTTGCATTTTTATTACTTTGTACTCAGCTATCTATAATATTACCTCCATCTTTCTACCAGCTCAGAACAATTTATTTTGTATCCAATAAGGCAATAAGTATTTCAAATTATTCCATCCAAACACGTTACATGTAATAGGTTTGTCAGCAAAGGACTGTCCAATTGACTAGTGTATTATGTCCCTCTTCAAGTCCCGTAGTATTCACTGCTTCTTAACAACCTAATTAATTTTAGGTCATCTGCATTCTTCATTACCATCTTGGTTCTTTTGCAGGAAGAAAGTGTATGGAGTACCAGTGGAACTGCCATAACTAATGTCAGGATTTTCTTCTTAAGAGGTTTGATAAATTGTCTAAACATATATGTGCTTTGAGTTACAGGACTCATTAAAAAATAATCCTTTTTTAAAGCTGAGAATCATAATTAGATCAGGATTCGTGTCTGTCAAGTTGCCTTTTTTTATATCACTAGATTAGGAGTTTAATACATAATACATGATAGACCTCAGGCCTTCTCCAGAGCCACTTTGGGTTGGATCCACGAAGAAGGTAAGGGTAGAATTTATTTCAACTAATCTTTGAGGCCTACAGAGTTGTCATCAACACCTGAACTATTCATTTGTTATTTTTACAGCCAATGGACGAAAGGGCACTTCTGGGATACAGGTCACCTTAACCAAAGGTAGGTGCCTAACTTGGGTAAGAGGAGGGCAGCCTTGGTGTGCTCACTGTCTGTAAGGGGGCTCTAGATGACCTGTCCAGGTATGGAAGGCCAAATCTGAAGTTAGGTGGAATCAGCCACATCCCAAGGGCTCAGAATATGTCCCTACCTTCAGGTCGCTCTCTGGACACTATTTGTAACTGCTTTTATCTTGAGACAAAAGCTCCATGTCTACATTGTAAGTCTGGCAGGAATCAAGTATGAGGTTATCTTTTGCATACTTCATATACTAGTTGGGTTCTGGTTTGGTAAGTGTCCAGACATACCAGATCAAGCCTACATGAAAGCCATCAACTAAAGTACAGCACATGTCCTAATCGTGTTGCTTTTTCAAAAAGAAGTATAAAGATATTTCCAGAAGATAGAATTCAGATAATCCTTTCGAAATGTCTGTCTTCAAGAAATAGAGCATATATACACATAAATATTTATATACATACATACACACACAGATATATATGCACATATATATATGTGTGATGTAAGCCACCAAATGAACATTACAGGAACAGAATCAAAAGTTAGAAATTGCAAAATTAAGCTTACAAATCTAAGTGATTTTGGGAGTGTTTAACTACAATTTGAATACATATCTTCCAGCCCTTAGTTGAAATCCTGGCACAAAAAAATTTGATGACATTTTAATTAACTCCAATTTTTTGAGGTAATTTATCCTTAAATACCTTGGTTGCCATTAATTTGCAATATGCTTTGTTTTTTGCCCTGCCTACCTTCCCTGTAGTTTTTGTTTGTGCTGCTGTTTATTTTCACACCCTTGCATCTCAATGTTGTGACTTCTCTCTTATTCTGTGTCCTTTTCCTTGGCAGGCCAGACAAACAAAAATAAAAATAAAATTTTGAGAACAGAAAAGAACAATTAAAAATATGTATCACAAGTGATTCCTTTAAACTATTTCTTGTGAAAATGCTGATTATGCATAATAAGCTCTTTGTGCAGAGGTATAACATCTCGTGAATGTCTCCTACAGTGGAAAGGAACAAAAGATTACTGAGCTGGTAAAATACCATTGTGAACACTGTGAACCTACTGTTTTGTTCCAAGACCTTACATCCTAATTATAGCATTTTTCTTTTCTCTTTATTTAAGAGTCTTTTTTTTTATCGCAGTGTGGACTGGACATAAACATTCCTTTAGATACTATGTCTAAATAATGAAAACATTAAAACTATGGATTTTTCCCCTATCAAGCAGGTTAATAGTTTAATTGTATACGGTTTTTCTTACATTAAAAGCTGCATACCTGGCAAGCTTTATCGGGTAACAGGGACTTTTAAATGTGCCAATGTTTCTACAGAAGTAACGCGGGTCAATTGCAAAAGGGATAACCATAATGATTAAATCATTAAAATTTTGTCTATGCTTCACAGAGCATAGAGAAAATTAACTTCCCACCAACCTCATTTTTCTGCTGAACATGAAATAATGATTTTCTGCCAGTATAATTACAAAGCTAACATCTGATAGAGTCAGCATCCAGAGGGGATTATCACATGCATGAGTATTAGACCTCATTACCAGCTTGACTGCAAAATTATTACATCTTGTAATTGGATGGTGAGATTTATATACAGATTGGCTGGGTTCTCTGTAAGATTGTAATTACAAGCTTCGTTGGTTCGCTACTTATCACACGGTGCAGGAGGAGGCAAAAACAAGCAGAGGAAAGACCATTTCATTAAGCCATAACCCTATCAAGGGAGGAGCACTGTAACATCCCTGTATTTATTAGGCCAAACAGAGCTGTTTGCAGAAGGGGAGGCCATTTATTACCGCCTGACAAATGGGATTTCATTTATTTAACCTCGGTGATCTATTTCAGTAAAATGTACAAACGAGCCATCCATTTTATGATTCCAGAGTCAACGCCTCAATTATCTAAAGGCTAACTGACTGTTAAAGCACCCATCTGCTAGGATGAATTCATTGATTTAATTTGCTTCGTGTTACTGAATGATTCTTAGCAGGCAGGGAGTGGAAGGAAGGGGAAGGGAAGGAAGGGGGCGGCTGGCGGTTTAGGAGAATGCATCAGAGTGATTCAGCACGCTGGTGTCTGTCTGTATGCGTGCGCGCGCCTGTTTTTTGTAATCCTTCAGCACAATAGAAGAAGGCGATCAATAGCAGCTTAAATTTTATGAGACAAGGAGTTAAGTTGTTCAGCTCGAGCCAAAACACCTTTGTTCTACCATAACAAGTAATCTCTGTGGCGGAATTAATATTGACAAGCTAGCTTCTTTGTAGCTAATTTTGTGGGTGCCCGAGCCAATCAGGAGCCTTGCAGTAATAGAGTTGTTATTAGAGTTCATTATAAAAGCTGTGGATCAATGGCTACACTGGGAGGGAGAGGACATGCTGCAGCAGAATGCATATGTATGCTCAAGGAAATGAAATCCTTTTAATGTCCTTGTAATAATTTATTCTATAGTTCTCTTTGACTTAAAAAAAAAAAATCTTTCAAAAACAAAATAAAAATGTTCCCTTGTGAGGCTTTTAATTTTATCACAACACTGAAACTGATAGGAAGAAAAGCGGGATTTTAGGGGTGGGGAAATTCAGGGAGACCTTGTTACCCAGCTCTGAGTTTTATCAGAACTAGACTGCATTTGGAAAATGCCACCATTCCCATATTATCCGTATCATGCAGGCTGGTCTGTTGAAAGCTTAAGCTACTGTGAATGTAGCATTGATGTCTTTTAAGCCACCCCTTTTCTCCTGCCTCCCTAAACCATCCATCTCATTAAATTTGATTTTTAGGTTTTTTCTTTGATGGGGTGTCATTTTGTAGAAAACATCTTTACATTCAAGGAGAAGTCGTCACAAATAGCATGCTAAAGCTTTTCTCCCGTGTTTCTAGGGAGGAATGACCTGTATCCTGTAAGTGAGTTAGCACTTTCAGCAGGCTGACAAGGAGTTCACAGAACACAGCTCTTTGTAAAAGGTTGCCTCTTTCAGCTGTAAAAGGGCCCTCCTTGATGTAAGTGTTCCCAGAGTAATAATCCATTTCTCTTGTGGCAGGCTCCGGCTCATGCTATAATCTTTCCCACAAGCTCCAAATCAGTACAAGAAAGCTGTTTACTGGACAATTTTCCCTGCATCTCAATGTCAAATGATACTGCATTAAAATGTGAGAACATCACACTCTAAGAAAGGCAGGAGGATCAAAGGGAACCCTCACAGTGAGTGAGTTGCAACAAATTAGCATCTTTTGGTCATGGTTTCCTAGATATAATAATATGGCATTTCAGGGCCATAAGTTGTTTGCTCTGCTTCCTCCCCGTTATTTCACCATAAAAATACCAGCCATTTATTTTTTCCATCTCCCTGTATTTGCCTCTGCCAAAAAAAAAAAATTGAATCACTTCCAATTGATGCAATTAAAGAGGGTAAGTCCCTTGTGGAGACACTGTTGTTTCAATTCCAGTGGATATCATTAAGTCAATATTAGAGACTCTTCCACAAAAATAAGACCATCAAGTATCAGCACTGTTCTGTCTGATTTTGGTTTTCTTTTATCTTTTATCACATTCTTCCCAAGGATTGACAAAAGCCATCATTTCAATTTTCTCATTTTCTTTTTTTTTCTCCAGACATCTGTCTTAAACCTTAGATTCCTGCTATTTAGCGCAGTAACGGAAAATACTCTGGGAGAGAAAACCTGGGAATCAGAAAAAAACTTGCCACCACTTTTTCCATCCACTTTTTCTTCCACTCTTGGCTTCCAGATGGAATAAAGTAGCTGAGTAATACCTGGAACCAGTCACAAGAGGCACTGCAAGTGAGGAAAAAGATCAAAATACAGACAATGTAGCAAGCAAAAAAAACTTAGGGAGAATAATTTTGTGCTAATCAGAAAGTTTTGAATTTGACAATTTATTTCTTTTTCTACAATAAGCTTAAATTGGAATTTAAAGATTGGAATTTTGTTTTGAAAAAGACTGAAAGGGCAAGTGTGACATATCTCCTTTTTTCTCAGTTCAAATAAATAATTTTTCCAGCCACCCTCTGTCAGTTTTTTCTTCATGACAGCTTATTTCTAATAGTGAAGAATGTCAACAGAAACTTATCTGTGATTTTTATGTCTCATCATGCTGTTCTCTGACATTCATGTGCCTCCCCTTAAATTGGAATTTAAAGATTGGAATTTTGTTTTGAAAAAGACTGAAAGGGCAAGTGTGACATATCTCCTTTTTTCTCAGTTCAAATAAATAATTTTTCCAGCCACCCTCTGTCAGTTTTTTCTTCATGACAGCTTATTTCTAATAGTGAAGAATGTCAACAGAAACTTATCTGTGATTTTTATGTCTCATCATGCTGTTCTCTGACATTCATGTGCCTCCCAGGATCCTTCTGAGGGGTGAGCCTAGGCCTTGAGGATTTCTTTGTTCTTTGATGTTTGTTATTTGTCCACTATGGAAAGCCTATAAGGAAAGTGAAAAAGAGAATTGGTCAATGAAAAATGCTATGTCTCAGAGAGAGAGAGTTTCAAAAGGAGTTTCCACAGAATTAAAATTATTGCCACATGAGCAAGATCCTGCAACAATGATGAGAACAAATAGTAAAAGACTTTTCAGTCACATAAGGAAAAAGTAAATTCAGATCACAATGAGGGTGATGCAGAGATTAAGGACAATCTGGATATGTCTCTAAAATTAAATTATTACTATCCTTACTGAAAATGGAGGTAAAATACCATCCCTAAAGTTAAGGGCAAGACAGCTGCTGGGACTGCAAAGCAGAAATTCCCCTACTAAATTATGACTTATTTGATATACATTATTTCTGGTAGACCATCCTGGAATTTTCTTAGCATAGTGCTGCAAGTGCTCTGTGGTTAGGCCAGCCATGAACCACATAGAGCTGACCTATGGGAAGCCCAGTACAACAACTGTAAAATTAGTGTTACGATTTCTCCCATGCATTTGCCCTCATCAATTAATTTGTCAGGCCCCCAGCCAGACCTTCCTCTTAGTGTTGGCCTGAAGTTCCTTAGGACACTAAATTTCTTCTTGCAACATCTTTTGGGCCACTCTATGCCAGAGTAATACAAACACAGAAATAATAACAAATTATCTTTAGTTTTATATTCCCCTTCCACTAGATTTCACTTCTTTGAACCACTATTAGTCACTCATAATTTTTGTTCTTCTACTTTACACAATTTCAAAGTTGGGAAATGTTCTTTTTTCTGCTTGATGAAGCACGAAAGATCTCTTTTGCCATGAATTCCTGATCACTGACTTTGAAAGTTACTTCTATACCTCACTGCAATCTATTATAATTTCTAGTAACATATCCTCAGGTAAAATCCCTCCAGCACCAAGATCAGTTTCCAATTCTTCTTTATTTCAAAGGAGAGAATGTTTCATGTTGCAGACCTGATGCTCTGTCACAGCACTTGATTTTACTGACATCACGCCAGTAATTTCACTGAGCCACTCCAGATTTACACTACACTAGAAGCAAAGAACAATTAGGCCACCGTGTTAAACTGTTCATTCCTAGAAGAGGTGCTTGCTTTGCCACAGGTTTATCCTTAGTGGAGATGAAATAGATTGAGTGGTTGTTGTACTTGCTAAGCTCTCTTGTCATGTGGAGAAAGGTACTAACATTTAAGCTGCTGCTCTGACTGACTGAATATCCCATACTACTACTACTATAGCAGTAACTTCAGAACAACATACATTTGAGTCTCCAAATACAATTGGAATGTCTTTCTTTGGAGCTTCTGTCTGCTTTCTGAAAACATTTTGAACAGCATTAGTCAGGGGGAGGAAGTTATCCATTAGAATACACATTTTTCAGCCTTATTGCTTGCAATTAACACACTCAATAAACCATTGAATATAACTGCATGTTCCATATGCAGCTACAGTAAAAGGCATCTACTTTGCAAGTTTTAAAGCTACTTGTCCTTTTGCCTTATACCTGAAAACAAGCCTGAGCCAGGAATGTATTGCAGTATAAATACATGCCTCAGAGCATGCTATTCTTTCGTAAAATGTGTGTTGTAATGAGATAACACTGCACCTCTAGTAGTTCACCATATCCTGAAGGTCTACAGTTATCTCATGAAGTCTGTTCAGTCACATCTTATTGACTAATTCAGCAATTTTTCATTTACAAATTTTTACTATGACTTAACCGTCCATAGAAAAAGTGATAGAAGAAATGTTCAGTGTCACTAGGTTCATAGAATCATAGAATCATGGAATGGTTAGGGTTGGAAGGGACCTTCAAAGGTCATCTAGTCCAACCCCCCTGCAAGGAGCAGGAACATCCCCGACTAGATCAGGTTGCTCAGAGCCTCATCCAACCTGGCCTTAAATGTTTCCAGGGATGGGGCATCAACCACCTCTCTGAGCAACCTGTTCCAGTGTTTCACCATCCTCATTGTAAAAA